>CM074741.1:52223492-52283492 GCA_037367245.1 Phrynocephalus guinanensis | reverse complement strand
TTACTGTCTCTGGGTGCCTGCGGGGGGCACCTTACTGGGGGTCCTTCTTTGGGTGTGCATAACTCAGACATCCCAACCCCAAATATCACCAAACTAGCAGAAATTGTAGAGGAATATAAGAACATAAGAACAGCCTTGCTGGAACAGGCCACAGCCCATCCACTCCAGCATTCTGTCTCACACAACAGCTTCAGGGTATTCCCAAGCAGATGTCTTCACCTGCTTATGATTCCCTGCAAATGGCATTGAGAGATATCCAGCCTATCTCTCCAACCCAGAAGTTGTCCTTAGGCATCCATAATGATAGCCATTGATACCCTTGTTCTCCATGAACTTGTCCAATCCTTTCTTAAAGCTGTCAAGGCTGACAGCTGTCACCACTTCTTCTGGCAGGGAGTTCCATAGACCAGTGATCCCCTGGGAGAAAAAGTACTTTCTCTAATTTGTTTAAGGTCTAGCACCCTAGTTCTAGTGTTGTGCAATAGGAAAAACAGTTTTTCCTTATCTACTTTGTCCACACCGTGTATGTTTTTATAAACTTCAATCAGGTCAGCTCTTAGACGCCGTCATTGAAGAGTGAAGAGGCCCAGCCATTGCAGCCTCAGATGGTAAGGAAGGTGTTCCAATCCCCTAATCATTCTGGTTGCCCTCCTCTGCAGTTTTTCCATTTCCATAATATCCTTCTGGAGGTATGGTGACCAGAACTGTACACAATACTCCAGATGGGGCCTCACCATAGAGTTATAAAGAGGCAAAATGAGACTTGCTGACTTATTTTCTATACCCTTCCTAATGATCCCTAGCTTTGAGTTTGCTTTTTTCACTGGGATGTTTCTTGGCAATGTTGCTGTTGCTAGATTCCCATGAGCTCACTTCATAGATTTTATAAGGCAAAATGAATCAATGAAATGATATGTCAATGGTCAAGAAAAAAATCCTAAATTTGTTATTTGTGGTTTGTTGACATTGATGAATCATGAATCAAAATATATATATAAATCCAATTTGTGTCCACCTCTAATCAGTATTCAAATCTTAAATGCTAATATGTTAAGCTTTCCTTTGTGCCTCTATTGCTGCCACTAGCCCTCCTCATTACTGATCTCTCCCACACCATTGCAGGAATAAATGTTGGCAATTGGGAAACTTAAAGCTTTATAAATGACATACCTTATTACTTCAGTACCAACCTGTTACACAGTCCTCAATTGTAAAATAGAAATGTCCTATTTTTAAATGAGTCAGGTTTGATTAATTCTTGAGGTGAGGATATTTCACAGTCCTGAACACAGCTTGGAAAAAGTTACTTTCTTTTCCTTATTACAGTTCCCCCAAATCCCTGTAGCATGGCCACATTCCTTTGATTATGGTGCAAAATCATAACTTGATTAAGCTCTTCTATCATTGTGGGAGCTCAAACCTCCCTTTTTTAACTTATTCTGAGGGAAAGGCTGGAGGTCTGAGTACAGCCAGAATGTGGCATCATGAGGTAAAACTCCCTCAAGAGTGGTATTTAAAATAAGGCACTGAAATGTGGAATTTACAAATAAAAGTCACTTGACTGGTAATTGGACATATTTTTGCAGCATCTAATTTAGCAATATGCCATTCCACTTACATTCAATATATTGATACTACACAAAGATTCTTGACAGTAATCCCCTGCTTGCTTTAGAGTTCTTTAGCTTTCAGGTTGCTAAGGCAAAAATCCATTGATTTTAACAGTGTGTTCAATTTATATTCATTAAGCTCCCTTCACTGAAGAAAGCTCTTTCCTACAGGCACTCAATTAAGATTTTCAATCATGAAGAATTTATCAAATTAATTAGCAATCTACATATCTAGTGGGCCATCAGATAATTTTTCCATTTTGGCTTACAAAGATCTATTATTCTCAAAACGAAGTTCTATAATTAGCATGTCATTTGCAGAAATAATTCAGAGATGTACTAAAATTTGATTTGCAATTGGAGACAACAGAACTTCCAACAGTGAAGTAGATTTGCAGCTTTAACTTGATGGTAGCCCAAAAGTTCTAGGACGCATTGTTATGATTAAAGAAAATTATATGCATTGCAATGGCAAAGCTTAGCTTGTAAAATCTTGTAAAAGTAAAATGAAAGCGTCTCTACTTTGAAGGTATCAGGCATTGAGAACTATTGCAAAAGTCCAAATCTGTTGTATGCAAAGCTAATATTTAGTGCAATGCAATTCTTTCAGTATTTAATTTCTAATTATTTCAATTTTGGTTACTTAAATTTCAAAGATTATCAGCAGAGGCCTGGACCAGCTCAAGACATTTTGTTGACTGAAGTAAAGGACAGCACAGTGCTCCTCTGCCATTCTACATATAGAAGCTGCCATATTGATGGGTGACGGATCACGATTCTACAATGCTGGCAATGAGATAGTCTTGTCTGCAATATCTACAGACAGCAAGAGATGGCTTTTGTATGTGGTTCAGAATTGCCAGCCCACAATGACAACACTTAGCTTTTCAGGTCTTCGGGCTTTCATGCAGGTTTCTTTTCTAAACCTATGTGGAGATCCTACCACAGGCATGTCCAAACTTCGGCCCTCCAGATGTTTTGGACCACAACTCCCACACTCCTTTGTCTTGGCAGTCTAAGCTTAGAATTCTGGGAATTGTGGTCCAAAACATCAGGAGGGCTGAAGTTTGGACATGCCTGTCCTACCATATTTACAGGCCCAGCCCTTCTTAGGTTATGAAATCAAATAAGACTGTGTATTTTCAGGTCGCATGGTGGAAAGGAAGGAAAGGCAAGCTTTGTAGCACCTATAGCTTATTTCAGTTTGGATGTCCATCGCTTTACTTTCAATCCATGTAAGAATTATTTAAACTACACCATCAGCAGCTGATTTTATATTTCATTTAAATTTCAAACATTTCAAACAAAAAGCATAAAGATAACGACATGCACTCACCCTAAAAAACTCTTTTGTTGAACCGCTATCTAACGTCCCATAAGCAATTTCTGTTTGTTTAGATAAATCTTCTGCACTTTCAATGGGGGACACCATTCTCTCCACTGTCAGGAAGGCAGCTAGGTTAGCCGTGTAGGATGAGATTATGATCAGGGTAAAGAACCACCATACACCTCCAACAATGCGCCCAGACAGGGATCTAATAACAAGTATGAAATGGATTTGTAAAATGAAATGAATTTTTGCAAAGAAATACAAAGTACCTGGCATAGCATATATATAGCATTGTGTAACACAGGGAAGTAAATTTTAATGCTATCTCATTGCTCCCCCCTCCATTTCAATGCATGCTAATTAAATGGGAAATTAAAACATTTTTAAAGGTCTGCTATGAGAATGTTACTCAGATCCAATGATGTCACAAGTTACATTCAGGGATCCCATCTTGAGTTAAGGTACTAGCTCATCAGTCCTTCACAGGTCTGAGCATCCTGGAAAAGAAAGCTGCTTAGATCACATTATTGCCAGATTCATTTATAAAAGTAAGGTTTTCATGATAACTCAAGTGAACCTATTTGTGACAGCTTAAATGCATATACAAAAAAAGAAGATAGTCAGACAAGATCAGTGTAGTACATATGATCTACACTTGAAATTTAGATACCATATGTATCTGATCAAACATATACCTGTACTATAGCAGAACGAGAAACATTTGGGATCAGAAACCTATTTTATATCCATAACTATACATTCCCTGTATTTATGATCAGCCTTCCCAGTCCCTACCATTTTCTACACTCATATTCATAGCGATCACACACTATAATATTTATAGTATTGTGGCACAAATTATGTGAGAGTTTTAGAAGACATGAAAATAACACAATCTACATTAGTAATCATCCCAAAAGTTTATTGGAAGTCTCATTTTCTCTAATTTCATTTTTAAGAACCAATGTGAGTGTCAATTAAAAGCTGTTCCTTGTTATCTGCAGATTTTCCCCCATTTACATCTGCCTTAAAATAGGCAGGGTCCTTACAACAACAGTTGTAACCCCTAAGAAAAGTAGAATCTGGGCATGCCAATACTTTAACAGTGCTACCCTTCAAGTCAGCTCTGACTTCCCACTGAGTTTAAGTGGGCACAGAACTGCAACTTAAGAAGCGGGTTCAAATCCTCATTTTTGGCCACCATGTTCAATGAACAGCCTTGAGCCAGTCATGCTATCTAATATCTTCCTGTCCTGCATGATTATTACAGGGATAAAAATGAAAAGGAGGAGAGCCGCACATACCAATTTGAGCTCATTGCAGGATATAAATATAAAAAATGTTATAATGTGAGTGGGGAGCTACATCCATTCCTTTGGAATTTTCTATGGGCTGGATGACAGCTTCTGTGATTCACAGTTCTGGGCGCCTTATCAAAGGTCTTTGATCAGGCATTGGAAATAGTGGGGATTCCCTTCAATAGAGCTTCCATGGCCAGAATACCTCAACCTCAGTAATAAGGCATTTATACCCCAAGTGAGTGCTTTCAGATAGTCTTGTCCAAAAGCTAAGTGGGCTGCTTATATACCACCTCTTATTGCGTAAAGCACTCTGGGAGCATACAATTTAAAATTACGCAGGCTACACACTTCCCCACCACCCATCCAGCAAGCTGGGTGGTCAATTAACCAACCCCAGAATGATGGAAGGCTGAGTGAACCTCAAAATGTGTGCTTGGAGTTGAATCCAGTTCATGAGCTTCTGGCTGTACTACTGCAGTTTAACCAACTGCATCACAAGGCTTCTTGTCCAGAAACCTTCAGAATGTGATCAAAAACCTTTACAGATCAGACAAGGCCATAGGATGGAAGCTTCACTTCTCTGTCCTAAATGTTACAATTACAACTAACAGCACAATCATGAAGAATATTCTCAATGCTATTGTCCTCTATGGATATAAATAACAAACTTTAGCAGCCATTGGTGTATTCCTTCTCCCAGAGTATCTATTTTGCTTTTTAAAATTCAGACATATTATCATCTGTCTGATTATTAACTCTGATGCCCTCAATCAAAATGAGAAAACTCATTCCCATAATGGTAAAAACGAATCATGATATGCTTGCTTTCACGACAAGAAGTGAATGCTACCACTCTTCTCCCTCAATTGCTATCTTCAGCCTTTTCTAATAAGTCACTGCCAAGTTTACCAACAACAACTAATGCATCACAATCACAATTACTAAGTGACTGAATCATGGAAGAATAAACTTCTACTTCAAATTTCATCTCTGCTATAGACTCACTGTTTCCATATGGGTAATAAATACAGACAGGAAGAGCTTTGGAAAGCTGTTGTGATACAGTGACAATAAAGTGCTATGTAAACTCAAAATATTTGTTGCTGCCCAGTGTGGATTCTTTGCCCTAAATCTTTTTAGTGTGGCTGACAGATCTGGCACACCTGTCTTGTACAGAACATTAAAACAATTATTTGTGCTATAAAAACAAGTTTCCATTATCTGCCTTATAACCTTCTGTTTTGTTTATCATCTCAGACACAGTTGACCTGCAACCTATTTGAAGCAAAATGAGAGTTGAACCTTTTCAGCTATGCAGTCTCTTCCTATTTTCCAACACATCATCGTGGCTACGAATGGTTTGAATTTGCTAGCTTAATTTTTAATGTTATTTTTATTACAATTCAAAAGGAGTAAATCCTACTTTCTCAGTGCTATATTTCAGAAAATTATTTTTAGAATTAGTACCACTGAGCTTTTTAGTTATGTAACTAGACACTTCACTCAGTCTATCTCTGAGTCATTCCATATAGTTCCTTCTCCTTTAATGAATGTAGCATTGGCCCTAGGATTTAGGACATGGCAGGTTGAGTAGGTACCTCTAACTTGGAAGACGTGAGACTTGCAAAATGAGGTCTGCTCTGTGCCAAGTGTGAATGCAGGCATTGCGAGTGCCATGAGCTTTCTACTTAATTTGGAACCTTAAAAAAATATCCCATTCTTGTCTCCCTCCAAAGACAGATCTGCATGAATTTCAGGTTTGATGTAATACATCCCCTTATTAAGTTGATGCATCAATATATGGCCACAAAAACTGTTGTGTTTGAGACACAGCTGCTACCTGTACATATAAAAGTGAATATCTGTTAACATTGCCAAAAAGAAACATAAAAACTATATAGCAAATTATGCTTAGAGTGTCATGATACCTATGGTAACTAAAAGAAAAGAAAAGAAAAGCAAAGCCTGCAAAATTAAAGAAACAAGAATTTCTCTTAAAGAAACAAGAGATTTTTCAGCAAGGTTGACCATTTTTGTGGGCATTTCCTCCACATAAATTCTTGTCGGGTTTGTTGGAACTGGTTCACATGACTTTTGAGTTATCAGAAGACCTTTCTACTTAAATTCAGACAATTTTACTGAAAGGAGAATAAAAGTTTAAGCAGTACAGAGGGTATTGGCTGAACTGATTTGTGAAGGTAGAAACACTGTTCTCATAACTCATGAATTGTGTGCTACCCTTTTCCCCATTACAGCACAAGTGAAATCATTGCACTGTTGGCTGTAAATGGGAATATGCAGCAAAAACACGGTACCCCTCCAAGAAGGCATGGAATGTGAGGAACCTTATGCATTTTTATGGCCTCTGCATGGTGTATATAAGTTCACCGGGGTAAAGAATGGATGATCCTAGAGAACAATAGAACAGCCCACTGGCTGCCTCATGAGCTGTTGTTTTCATTGAAAAGGCCATGGATGATTCTGAGAAACTTGCCAGAAGCTGGTATTTCTTGAGAGTGAATATACATGCACCATGATCGCTGTCGCTGAGACCAAAAATGCACAAAGCTGAAATGGGTGTGTAACCAACCTTGGCGAAATATCGCATCCTTGCTGCATAAAGGCACCCAAGGAAAACCAGAGACTATTAAATATCCCAAATTCATTAGTTGATTCGTTACTTTGCGTTTCTCTTCCATCTTCAAACTCCTCAGTGTGCCACTCGTATGGGCTAAATCTGCTGACCAGGAATAAAACAACACTGACCCCAATGTACGCAAAAACAATGCACATCCAGATCTCATATGCTAAGGGATCAAGAAAGGAAAACACTCCTGGCTTGGACTTCTGAGGCTTCTTGATCATTATAGATATCCCGAGGCTCATAAAAGGCTTTGAGAAGTCAATCACTTCTTCTCTCACCAGTGTTATAGTTAGCGGAGCAATTGCAATATCGGCTTTCTGTAACAGAAGCAAAACAGACTAATAACGTATTCAATATTTCACAAGGGAATAGCTTCATTGCTTTTGTGAACCACAAATAAAGAATGGAATAGCAGGGACACAGATAATAATAATGTTGCACAAGGATCCTACTGAGGAATAAACTATTGAATGAACTGCCCCCATTTACCTTCCTTGTTCAGCCATAGGGTTCCCCTTGTATTATGCAAAGGTATTTCTTCCTCAAGATAATTCTGCAAAATATTGCCACTATACAACAGTAATCCCTGGATTCTTGTAGCATTGGAAAGCTCAGGTTCTTCCATTTGTAGGGTGATGAGATATAGATTTTGAGAATTTCTCTTTAGAAACCCTTTTAAACCTTGCATCCATACAAGTGCAGAACAGATGGCATTCCCACATGTGTTGGGCTCATTTTTGTTAATTGTAAGCATTTTTCAATGGTTAAAAATGGCTCTTACCCCATAAACCAGTTCTCCAACCATTCCATTCCAGATTTTTGTTTCAGCATCCCTGGCCCCATACTTGCCATCAGCAACAATTGTGAGTTTATACTTGAACCCACAGTGTTTGGCAATTTCTGCAGCTAAGTCCACACAGTAGCCCTCATAGCGGTCATTTCCTTCAAGAATATCAATATTTTTCTTCGCCATGACATATGGGGATTCCTGCGTGGAAAAATGTGGCTTTAGCTAATTTTAAAAGGTGATGTGCTAGTCAGTCATTTATACTTTGCACCCCATTTTAGAAGCAGCTTAAATAAAACAAGAAAAATCTGCATTTATTTTATAAATGTGCAGGATTATTTATTCATCAGTCATCATAATAACATTTATTTAGTGGAATAATAAAAGTTACAGGTAAACAAATGTTTGCATTTATGATTCTTATTAACAATAACAGAAACTGTAAGTAAAATGTGTCTGTAACCTTGCTTATTTCCTAGTATTCGTATTTCACTTTCCACTAAACTCACAATTAATCATATAAACTTTACAATCAATATTGGTCTGAAAAAGAAAATCTTACCACCATCAAAACAGCTGATATACTGTTGCTCCCTTTAATATATAAATATAGTAGTTATACCGTAAAGGAACAAGTGCAAACAATTATTACTTTACTATGTAAACATCATGACATTCATATGGCATTATTGCATTGCTGCTATTGTAGAGAGAGAGAGAAAGTTTTACACTCCTGTGTTTAGTGTGAGAATTTATATGAACTAGAGAGAAATTAATTCATTCTTCATGTGGCAACATCAATTGCCATAATGACCAGTATAACACAAAAATTAGGCACAAAAGTTATGCACAAAAATGAAAACACAATCTTGTTACAAAACAAGAAGCACTTCCTTGAAAATGGTTCCCTTACAACAAAATTATATCACAAATTTAGAAAAAAAAACAGCAAGGAGACATTTCAAAGTTCTCATAGCTATCCTGAAACAATGGTCAAATTACACCCAAAAGCTTACTCATGCACCATACAAACTGTTTCCCAGGTATTCACACATTCACAATGGAAAATGCCATAATTAATTAATCCAACATAGACCGAGAGAGAATGATAAGATTACAATTTAGATTATCCATTTCACAAAAAATATGCTTAATTACCATAATGGTGGTGACAATAATAGTCTTATTCTCTATTCCTGAGGAATCATTACCAGCGAGACCATCCGTAGGAATCACAACCAATTTGTCCACTTCACTCCAGTATCCAATCTGAAAAAGGTTTTAGGTCATGTTCAAGGTAAGGAATATTTCTGATCATAAGAATAAACAAATTACACTTGCACAACAATTTGTACCCTGCTAGATGTGTAAATATTTAGGCTAAGATAAACTAATGGTATAAATTAGTTTTCAAAGCCATGGAACTGGGATTTTCTTCCCACCCTCATAAAGCAGCAACCCTCCCTAGTACTTCATGCCCCACTTGAGTAGTTTTAAAGCCCTCCAGAATAGTTTTTTGGGGTGCAGGAGAGTTTATAAGGAAGGCAAGCCATTACTTCTGGTAGGAGGGAAAAGATATCCAGAAGAACTACACCACAGAATTCTGACATTAATGTGATGGTTGAAATACGAATAGGTAGAAGAAAAAACACTTGTCAACATATTTGATTTTCAGTCAATAGTTCTTACATACAGTAAGAAACATACATGATTTCTGAGCTACATTATGGGTACTGTCCATCCGTTTTAGGTCTCTTTAGGAAAAAGAATGGCACACAAAGGAAACTAGTAAATAGATTTCAGCATGCATGCATGCATAAACAAACAAGCAAGCAACCCAATAATTAAAAGGCTTCAGCAGAAAGCTGTTTCTTACTGAATAACCATTGGAACTTTTCAGTTCTTGGTGCACTCTAGCCATTATTAGTAAAATAATGTAAAACAATGATTTAATGGCCAGTATCCTATTGCCTAAACACAGAACAGAAGAGGAATTGGATAAGCACTCCCTAATTTCTCATTCTGCCAAACTTCCTGTCACATGATGTAGTTGCATGACTGATCCCACAGCCCATACAACAAGCCTGCCCAAACTTCAGCCCTCCAGATGTTTTGGACTGCAACTCCCACAGTCCTTTGCCATTGGCAATCTAAGCTTAGAATTCTGGGAGCTGTAGTCCAAAACATCAGGAGGGCCGAAGTTTGGGCAGGCCTGCCATACAAGAATGGTCACATGCTGCAAAAACTGCTGGAGCAATGGTCACACTTATACAATGCCTCTTACACTTTGCAGTTGGGCAACCAACAATAGGATACTGGTCAATGTTCAGGTTGCAGATTCAGAAAATGTTGTGTGGAGTTTAAAGAATTCTCTCTCTATATAGTTGATGCTGATCTTTAAAATCTTTAACACTATCTCATATCTACACCATCTTATTTCTTTCAACAACCAAAAATGGATAAAACAATAAACATTATATCTGCAGTTCATATCTGACTTCAAGTTATTGTCTTTACTGTAATTTTTTTTAAAAACAACATTTTTACAACTCCAGTGGACCAGGGCTATGGAACACCATGCCAATAACCTTCTACTTTTATCAGTCATGAATAGAAATGGGCACGAAACAGAAAAATGGCGTTTCGGTTTTTCATTTGTCGTTGAGAGGTCTGTTTCAGTTCGTTTCCATTTGTCGGGAATTTTTTTGAAAAATTTCATTACCGTTTTCATTTTTTCGTTTGTCCTTTCTACCCGCTTTTTGTGCAATTTTTAAAGCATTTCCGTGCGCAGGCATCCTCCAACACCCCAGACCAGAGGGAAAACACTAAAAAAATGGATGCTGGCAGAGACACAGTATAGACTAGGTATGCAGGGAGGCTGCAAAGGCAGCGGCGGGCGTTGCCCAGGGTGCAAGGCAGCCGCAGAGTGACTGCACTGCGGGGCAGGGGAGGATACTCACCGAGAGGTACGCAGCATGCACGCACACAGGGAGGCTGCAGGACTGAAGCTAGAGTTGCAGAGACAGCAATCCCACCCTAACTCCCACCAGAGACTGCAAGGAGGACGGGGGCTGCCAGAGCTTTTTATGCCCTCTGTGGCTGCCAGACCTGCCCACCCAGTCTGCAACCTGGGCATGCTATTGGTTGAACATGATCCCATCACATGGCTTGCCTCCATTTTGTGGTTTCTGGTGACATCCATTTTAAAGGGGAAAGAAAAATACATCGCGATGGGAGAAGACAAAAACAAACGTTTTAAGGACCCAACCCCCCTGGTAGGTATTATCAGACAATATAAATAATTATCGCTGTGTTTTTACGGATGTCCAGGGCGTTTTTTTAACATTTAAAACAGCTCATTTCATTGCGCGTCGCCATTAACGGAAACGAAACGTAACGACCACAATTTTCGTGGTTCTGTTCGTTTTGTTGCATTTTCATCACAATTTTCATTTGTCGTTTCGTTATGTAATGGAAACAACAAACGGTAACGGAAACGAAAAAATGTTCGTTCCGTGCCCATCTCTAGTCATGAATACTGGCTTGGCTGATGAGGCCTCTTGGGAACTGGACTCCAAAAATATTTGGAGTACAACAAGCTCTCCTGCCATGTATTACACCTTTGTGCTAAGTTTTAAGGCAGCAACATTTCTATTATACATTTCTATTGTAATGGAGGGAAAGAAATCCAGTGACAGTTGGAATTAAACATTACCTTCCGGGGACCAGTACTTTTAAGCTCCATGACATTTATTGTAAAGTTAATTCTCTTTCCATTCTGATCAAACTTTATGTTTCCTGTTAACCCTTCCACCTGCACCTATATCAAGAAAAATGGAAAGAATTATAAAGAGAAGACCATTAATCCAGAAAATGTGTTTTATATTCTGCATTTGCACCCACTAGTTTGTACTTGTTTATGTCAGACCGTGACGGTCTCCTAGAAGTGTTAGATACAACAGTGGATTGATATCTCATGCATATTTTTAAAATATGTGTGGCACAGATTCACCTAGAATTCTATCACTGTGCCTATAGTGTAGCCTTGGACTGGTACGTATTCATGAGGTCAGACTTCAGTGGCATGTTAGCTCCATGTGATCTCAGCATGTTACTGATAATACTGCAAGGTGTACTATACTGAGCTGATTTCTGCCCTTTCCCGCTTGACTGGCAAGGCTTGAAGGGCATGACCAGGACAGGCAGACACAAGTGAAGCCACCTCCACATGGGTCTTCCTATTCAGCATTTGTGGGACATGATGTGCTGATGGAAGGCACCCTCTCCCTTGATAGTCTGCTGTCTATCACACACTCATTGCATATGTTGTTATTTTATATATATGATCACCACAAATTTAGAGGGGTGGTTGAGTTTCAGGGACTGGGTAGATCCAGAGGGTGTAGTCTGTAGAGATTCTTAGTCATCCAGGTGAGGTTATCTGGAAAGTGAGTGGGACTGAAACATTTCACTCTCATCCTAGTAGATTCTTTAGTCTGAGAAAAATTGGTGGAAGGGTTCCAATTCAAAATTCCCCCTAGTGTCACCCCTTCCCTTGTTGGGAAGGCTTGACTTTAACACATTCTAGGCCATAGCCCATCTAAGGAGCCGATTCAGGTCACTGTCCACCTAACAAGCCTATTCAGACCACAATTGGGTGAAAACAACTTTTCTCAGACTGAAGAAGCTACTTGGATGAATAGTGAAATGCATGTATAATGTAGTGTTCTTTGTTCCTGTGGTCCGAGGCCTGTTTAGCTTTAGGTGTACAGTGCCAGTCCAATGCATTCACATATTATATTTCTAGAAAACCAACCTGCTTCAGTGCCCTTTCTATTTCCACACCATGAGACCAAGGCACTGCTGGATTTGCAAGACAGTCTCCAGCATTTCCTCTTCTTGAAATCTCAACCCGTTGTTTCCGCAAGTTGCGGAAAGCAGCATCCATCACTTTGACAGCATCATAAGTTAGAGCTGATGTATACTGTAAGGGTGAAAACATAATTGGACAAGTATAGGTTAAGGAGTTTGATTCTTCAGAATCAATTAGTAACCAATGATTTCTACCAATGAAGAAGCCATACATTAAAATCCCACCACATCATTTTTTCACAATATTTGTTTCATTATTATAATGGAAATGTCACTGTGTAAATAAAATAGTTTTATGATGTGGCACTTTTGACAAAAAACATTTCTTAAATGGATGATTCTTTTTTAGCCATTTAAGTGTATGTCATTATGATTTGTCATGGTGGAATTTAAGAAGAAGCTATTTTCAAAGAAAAGAATGAGTCCTAAGGCAAATTAAAGTCTGTCTGTCTGTCTGTCTGTCTGTCTAGTTTGAACCACTTTTTCAGTTTTCTATAAGGTAAAATACAAAAGAGCTCTGCTGCTAAACAAGACACAAGTCAAAAGGAAGAATTTTTCCAGTTTACTTTTATGTAGGATCCTTAACAATAGAATAGAATAGAATAGAATAGAATAGAATAGAATTTTATTGTCACTGTTCATGTGTACAATATGTACAACGAAATTAAGTGCTGTTTCAGCACTACCCAAACGAAAAACAAACAAATAACCACATAAAAACACAGTTTTGCTTAAAATGACCTAAAATGCTTAAAATCTGCCTGAATAATTAAAATGCTTAAAATCTTAAAATGCTAAAAAATCTGCTCAAAATAGACACTAAACCACAGCATTTAACCCAGGTACTGCTCTAGGGTAAAAACTGTTCTTTAATTTATTTGTTTTTGTTCTAATTGTTCTGTTTCTCCTGCCGGAAGGCAATAATTCAAAAAACTGATATCCAGGATGTAATGGGTCCCTCAAAATTCTAAAGGTCTTCCTTGAATATCTGAAGTTATCCAGTTCTTCCAAAGAGGGAAGGAAGAAGACAACTAATTATCACCTGGGCAGTATTTATTACCCTCTGGAGCACCTTTTGGTCTGCCACTGTGCAACTGGCAAGCCAAACACAGAGGGAGAAAGTTAAAGTACTTTCTATGTAACAACATACATAACACAGTCTGTGTTAGTTTATGTTTCATTCAATATTGACAAAATAATGTTTTATCTCAACTTATATTATTTTCTATTGTCAGGAAATACGTGAAACCCCTAAAATATTACAAGGTGCTTTGTAACTGTGATGTCATCAGAATACACCCATTACAATGAAAAGCCTGAGGTAGGAAAAATGTACCAGCCACTTTGTTAAGTGCTACCAAATAGCTTCCAGCCTATGACAACTCTAAAAATGTATGCCTTCCAAAAATTCTATCATTAGTAGCCCTACTCCTATCTTGCAAACCAGAAGTTATAGGTTCCATTATCGAGTGCTGGAAAGTAAGGACTGTATATGTTTTAATGCAGACATTCTCAGTGGGGACCATATGGCCTCTTGGAGGGACCTGGCACATTTGAAGGAGTCCACAGACTAGAAACAATTCTTCACACGCCACCTGATTCAGTCTATATTTATTTTACAATGTATTTGCCACCATAAGTGATACAATTTTACTCAAGGACATGTAAATCACTAATAGGATTCCAGCCAATGACTATTAAAGGAAGCCATATTATTAGAAACCTTGCCATTATAAGGAGCTGCTTCAGGATTGTTGAATTCCCTACTGAGGGAAGCTCAGCTAGTTGCTGCCCTCCTTTGAACAGAATTCCTGCAAGCCTTTAGCAAATGATCTCAGTTGCTAAAGAAGGATGTTGACCAGGTTGGTGCTGTGCTTTCTTTTACTTGATATATTTTAAATAGTATTTTAAAATTCTTATATTTAAATTTGCTTTGCTTTATTAATTTTTTTTAGCACAAGCCATTTGGGAGAGAAATGCAATTAAGTAAAAAAAAAAAAACACAGAAACTTTTTTCAGAGCTTTCTATAATTTAGCTGAAATGCTATTGTCCAGTTTTTTAGTGACAACTTGCTATAATTTAAGAATCTTTTAGATCAGCAGTGGGGAAACTTCAGCCTTCCAGATGTTTTGAACCACAGCTTGCACAGTCCTTTGTCATTAGCAATAAAGGCTTGGAATTCTGGGAGTTGCTATTCAAAGCATCTGGAGACCCGGAGATTACCCACTCATGTTGCAGGCAATCTTCTTCTCTCTTCTTCTTCTTCTTCTTCTTCTTCTTCTTCTTCTTCTTCTTCTTCTTCTTCTTCTTCTTCTTCTTCTTCTTCTTCTTCTTCTTCTTCTTCTTCTTCTTCTTCTTTGGGTTCATCCCTCTTGGTGGTGGGGTCTGCTAGTCTTGTCTTTTTCTTCCATTTGGCGTGCTTGTGGGCTAGGTCTGGGTGAACCCGGGACAACTTCATGTCATTCTCAAGAGCGTTCACCCAGCACCGTTTTGGTTGTCCCTCAGTTTAGACAACGTTGTAGACAATTGTCCCTCTAATTTTCAACCCTGCTGGGTGAGGCTCTGCCCATCATGTGCATGATTCCACCCTCCGGGTTCCATTGTGATTAGAACCAAAGCACCTGGAAACCCTCAAGGTAGGAGAAACACTGCACAGAGGTGGAAAGAATCATGCAGAAGACCTTAGAGGAAACCTTGCATGTATATTTTATCTGTTTCACACCCAGTAGTGTGACTCATTACGCAACAGATCACGTGAACAAAAATGTCTTAAATTACAACAGTTTGCTTCCAAAAGTTACTCAGTTTGTGTAAAAGGATTTCAGCCAGTGATTCCCCACTTTGGGTTCTCATACACTGAACTACAATTCCAGGAATCTCTAAGCATTGGTAGTTCTGGCTGAGGCATCTGAGGGCCAAAAAAAACCATCCACCAAGGGCACAAGGTTGCAAGTTTCATCTCCAGTGTATGGTCAAAGTTTTGGCACGAATGAGCAGCTGAGGGAACACCTCTCTGCATGCTCTTATTGCATCCATTAGGCTCACAGATGAATGAATACGATGGCAGTCTACCAAAAAGAGGAGGGGGAATAAGCCAAGAGCATCATAGAAATAACCTTCAGTGCCACCTGTAATAGTGTAAAGAGCTAGTAATTTTTCAGAAAGAAAATAACAAGATTTTCCTATTCTGTAAAGTAGGCAGAAACCAGCGTCTACTCCAACCTTGGGTTCTTGGCTGACCATTAATGTTAGTGGGATTGAGGTTAGAAGAAACAGGCACATCAGCATAAAGAGGACAGGAAATAGGTCAGTTTGTTGCTCTGATATAATTTTAGAATCCCGAGTGTTCTCTGAAGTTTATTTTTATATAGATATACTAAAACAGAATCATTCACATGTCCATTTGCTAAATTTAGGGAACAAATGTATTTAAAGATTTCTGTTCTTGGATGAGTGTTCATTCTCTTTCTTTGGATTCTTTAGTTCCATTTGGTCCTCCTTTCTTTCCTGTGGTCTCTTCCTTTAACATACATAAGTACACATACTGAAATGTGAGTGAATTAATTAAATACACCATTGTAGTGGCACACAAGTCTCTGGCTTACTAACAAACATCACCACTTTGCCTTGTCCTGAATTTAATGTTCTGTAAACATCTTCTATTGAGTCTCAGTGTTCCTTGGAAACGATTACTTCATTGCAAAGTAATAGTAAGCATTAGAGATGGGCATGAAACGCCAAAATTGTGTTTCATTTCGTTTCTCATTTCTCCCCCCATTTCATTTCATTTATTATTAAATGGATTTTAAAAAGAAATTTGTTTTGTAATTTGCTTCATTTTGTTTTGTTTTTGTTTTTGTTTTGTTTTTCTTTCTTTTCTTTTTTTTTGAACTTCCCCATGCTCGGTGCTTTTATTTATTTTTATTTTTATTTTTTTATTTCTGCTGCAAGCACCCAGCAGGAGAAGCCATGCTACAGCTAATCAGGGCTTTTAAAAAAAAGCCCTGACCAGCTCTAGCGTGCCCCATGCTCAGCGTTTTTTAAATTATTTTTTTATTAATTTTTATTTTTATTTTTATTTTTTTACTTTTGTTGCAGTCACCCAGCAGGAGGCTCGTGCTATAGCTGATCAGCTGATATAGTCTTTTTCTTTCTTTCTGCAAGCACCCAGCAAGGGGCTCGTGCTATAGCTGATCTGGGCTTTTTTTTTTTTTAAGCGTGGATCAGCTGTAGCATGGCCCCCAGCCCACGCTACAGCTGACCATTGGGGGGGACCACTGTGTTTTCCCCATAGGAATGCATTGCTAATTGCTAATGCATTCCTATGGTGAAACAAAACGAAATGGGATGAAACAAATATTTCTGTTTCATTTCATTTTGTTTCCTTTCTCTTCCAGAGTGGTGTTTGTTATTTGTTTCATTAGGGAATGAAACAATTAGCGAATAATGAAACAAATTAAAAATTTGTTTCGTGCCCATCTCTAGTAAGCATTGTGAAGGTCACACTAATAAATAAGGGAATGTTTTCTCTGCACCCGATGATTTCAGACAATATCCGTTAACATTTATGTAAAGGTAGTTGTGTTTCCAAATGTGGATGCTATGGGCAGTGTTCAGTAGGGTGGTCCTGCTTAGAGAACTACTATCAGTGAAACAAAGAGGGATGACAATCCTCCCTTTATATACCTGCGGGCTCCTGTGCATTCTGAAAGCCTGCTCCAGTGAGCTGAAAACCCCCCCAAAGTGCCCAAAGTGTTACTGGTTGTGAATAAACAATAGGACAGGGAAATACACCAATGGATCAGCCAAGAGCTTCTACTCACCTCTTAAGAAACAACATGAAATGAACACATACAACACTATATTTTAATTGTTTAGAATTTCTACAGGAATCAAAGCATCCACCTGATAGTTGTATACTCAATTAAAATATATATGTTTTACTGTAACTGGACTAAGCAGCAACTCCTAACAGCAGTGCTCACAGTTCATCTTGTTTGTATGACACTTCCCCTAGTTTGACCAGGAATATCTTATCAATTCATGTGCATAATGATATACTTCTCACTCCAAGCAATTTCCTTTGCTTTCCAGAGAAGCATTAAAAGCTCATACTATAATGCAAATGGATCAAAGTACTCAGACACATTTACTGCCACCATCTGCCCTTCTCTCCTGATCAAGTATTCATTGATCATATAGGGAGTATAGATCAAAATTCTCCAAATTTAATTTGCTGTTGGAATGATTTAGCTATGCTTGCTCAGAGACTAGTCACTAACTAAATTATGCTAGAGTACACCGCTGAGATAGACAATTTCTCCTGCGGCTACTGTAATCATTTATATACGGCCTGAAATAACTGCAGTCCTGAGGCAAGTATAAAATGGTTTATGAACCGTATGCCTGGCTAATATTAATTACAAAGCAGTGAGGTTTTTTTTTAAAAAAAGTATGCTTCATGACCATGACCTTTAGAAAAAATGTAGTATATTAATGCAACACTTTCATCCTAATTTAAAATATATAATGGGTGGCATGTGCACTGAGTGGGGAATTCCCCACCCATAGTGGGGGAGTCCACTTCTGGATGACAATCAACATGTAGTATACACAGTACATGCTGCTAACTGCTAAACAATGACAAAGACTTAAATTTAATATGCATATCTCAGGACCAGAATTAACCTGACATTGTTCTTCCTATTCCAATCCCCCTGAAATCCACAACAGTTTATCTCCCAGATTGATTTTGTTATCTGATAGTCATCTGAGTCAAAGCCCTGGGAGAGGAAAACTAAAAGGTAGTTTAGTTCATCGAAGTTTGTATAAACTAAGGGCGTTTATACACGACCCCTGAACTCCGGGGCAAATGGCTCCCAGCTCCGGAGATTAAAAATGTTTACCCACCAGCTCCGGAGTTAACAGGAAATTAAGTGTGACCCCGCCCACTTTAGCACGTCCCAGCGCAGCTTTCAGGTACCTGCTTTTTGGATGTGACAAATATTTGATCCGGTGTAAGGATAGTGAGTGCGGGGCTCTCCTGGCTTCTGTTTGTTCTTTTTTTTGCGCCCCGCCCCTTTAAGAGATCTGAATGCTGCCGGGAACAAAACGGAGGTAAACCGGCATTCTTTTCTTTCTTTTTTCTCCCTCCCTCATGCAGCCAGCAACCAGGAAGTGCGGAGGGGGGTGGGGACAGAGGAAGAGCGACGAACCCCTAAGATCTCTGGTCCGAATTTAAGTGGCCAGCGGATCTTAGGGGTCGTGTAAAAAGGCCCTAAGTTATCTTGCACCTCTACAGCCCTATTTGAGCATTCCACAAAGGAGCTACCTAGCCAGGCTAGGAGGGAAGCACACCATTCCCCTTGTCTATTGTGACTGTGCTGGACATCTGCCTGATTTA
Source organism: Phrynocephalus guinanensis (assembly GCA_037367245.1). Taxonomy (NCBI): domain Eukaryota; kingdom Metazoa; phylum Chordata; class Lepidosauria; order Squamata; family Agamidae; genus Phrynocephalus; species Phrynocephalus guinanensis. The sequence goes on along the minus strand of CM074741.1, from coordinate 52,264,544 downwards.
GGAAGGAACATAATTCACTGCAACCTTGTTCCGCTCAGAAACATCTAAATAGGATGGAGAACCTTTAATCCTTTATACCTTTTGAATTGCAACTCCTATAATACTTTACTATGTTGTGTAGGGAATGAAGGAATTCAAATCCAATTCATCTGAAGGGCCCAAATTTTCCCTCCTCTTATGTAGATCCCTCTAAGGACATAGAGGAGAAAATCCACTCTAGCTTCCTATATTCACCACACCCACAATCTCTCTCCCTTCTTTCTTCATCTGCAGAGACTCTACAGAAGGTAAGAATGGAAGGAACGCCTAGGGCCAGCAGTAAGAAGAGTAAACTATTTCCAGTCCAAACACTTGTTTTTGCAGAAGTTTCCCATTCCTCAGCTACAATTCCATCATTCAAGGGAAGCCAATGCTAATCTTTCAGCACAGGTAGAGAAGAAGATGATATAGTCATAGCAGATCACATATGAATTGACTCTTGTCTTTCCCTTCTTTTCAGCTACAACAATAATCACTGTACCAAGAAGGACAGAGTAAGAACACAGATTAAAAAGAAACTAGTAGTGCTTTCAGAAACTACAGGGGTTTAAGAAGAAAACTGTTTGTTAAAAAATGAATCTTGAACAATGCAGTCTTAAAGGATATGGGTGCAGATGAGAAGGAACTAAATGTTCTACTGTTTTAAATGCACTTCAGCATGTGAACGGAAATGGAACTGGAGCTGTGTCTCTCCAGGTAGTATCACTAGATCCATGTGTTGTAAATATGACTTACTGATTTATGGCAGCCATTTTATGTTCCTTTTTGAGAACCCACAAACAATCTGGAGGCAAGTGTCTGCTATCACATAATGAGTCCGCTATACAAATTATATCTAGAATGGTAGTTTCACAGTGAGGCAAGGCTATCATAATTTTACATTCAGATTAACCTGGACCTTACAGATTCAGCCATGACATCAAAAGTAGCAACTGTATTAGACATGGGCACGACTCAGCGAAATTTTCATTTTCGTTTCCGTTTTTTGTTTCTGTTACGTAACGGAAACGGTAACGATAATTAAGCCATCAGAACTCAAACTCGAACCGAAAAAAGAAAAATTTGGTCGGGTTTTTCATTTTCGTTTGTGGCATCGCGGCGATCGTGCAATGCGAAGCACAGAAAAAGTTTTTAAATTTTTTTTTAAAAAAAACCCGACTCCTGGCCAAAAAAGCTGGCGAAAATATGCCTGCCTGAGGCTTTGCCACCTACCAGAGGGGTGGTTTCTGGGGGGTCCCTGGCCTTTCCCCCCCTCTTCTCCTGTCCTGGGCTGCTTGCACCAGGCTGGGGGGGTCATCCTCGTCGTCTCACCATGCCATGCGGTGGGGGGGATCCAAAATGGCGACCGCAATTTTTCTTTTGAAATCGTGGTCAAAAAACACACAAAATCACCACAGAAACATGTGAAATTTATTTATTTTAAATGCCTGAATTTTAATAGTAGCAGCAGTGGGTTTTTTTAGTAATAAAACGTCGTATTGATTTTATTTTATTTTATTTTATTTTTTATTTTTTTAGACCTGCCCATTTGGGCTGGGCATGGGATGGGACCATGCAATTTTTTTGAACCATTCCACCAATGGCACGGCCAGGTTTTGACTGACACTTCTGGATGTGCCAGAGGGCATAAAAAGCTGAGGCACCTTCCAGAAGTCACAGTCGGGTCTTGGATGTGAAGAGTGGAGGGCTGTGTGGCTGGCTGCTTTGGCTATTCGAATCGAGATTGGAGGGAGGCTGGAGGCTTTAGATTTAAGTTAGGCAGGGAGGGAGGGAATTGAATTTAGAAAATAATTTCTTTGATTCCCTGCAGCTTTGTTTGCTGAAGGGAATAGCAGTTTATTATTTATTTCTTCTCTGGCAGTTTGTGAGGATTTTTTTTCTGATATTGGATAAAGGGGGAGGTTCGACTGGGAGTGGGAGGTGTGGATTTATTTTTAAAATATATTATATACTACCATTTATTTTCTATTTTCCCAACTTCAATTTGCTTGCACACACACACATTTGGGGTGCAAGCCAAGAACATAACCTCTATCCTAAGTGATATCCTAACTGCCCACGTGCCCGCCTGCCCGTGCCGCCACCTGCCTGCAGCCCACGCTGCTGCCCGCCCACTCGCCCGCCTGCAGCCTCCGCCCGCTCGCCTGCCCGCGCCTCCCCCCTGCCGCTGTCGCCGCCCGCTCATGACCCCCCCACCGCCTGGCCGCACCTCCCACCCGCCGCCCGCTCCCCTCACCCCGCCCGCCGCCTAGGGCGCAAAAACACCTAGCGCCGGCCCAGATTGCGGGCCGCCCCTATGCTCTGGGAAGTCAAATCGTGCTAAATCGTGGTGGAAACGACAAACGACAAATGAAACGACGAAATGACAAATTTTTGAAAAATTTCACGACAAACGGAAACTACCCGAAACGGACCCGTTCCGACAAACGAAAACTTGAAACGTCATTTTTTCTGGTCGTGCCCATGTCTAAAGTGTATCTGCTTTGTGAATCTCACTCATGCTTCTCATTCAAATGATGTTTTAAAAGGACTCCGAATAATATTCAGACAAGAGTCTGTTTTTCAAATTAGGTCACCCAATATGAAAAATCAGTTATTGAGATTTTTAAAACAATTATTTGTTCATTTAAACGTATTCCCTATAGCCTACTTTTGCATCTGTATTTTGTAACGGCGAAACAGTTTTCTCCTTTTCTTTCAATTGCTTATTTAGTTTTTTTGTTAAAAAGTAATGCATTGACTCTGAAGACTTCAGATTTTGCATACAGTCCAGACAAAACATTAATATTATCTGTCACTGACTCTAGTGATCAGAATGATTATTTAAATTTAATTACAAATTTATTATTGCAACCAACGTACACATGCTATCAGAATATATGAGAATGTTATCATACATTCATGGAAGTCTATATAGCTCCATGTGCACAATGATGATGATATCATAATCTATAGCAAACTGCCATCAATTAAAGACAATTCTGGAAGAAACTTGCACACAATGCGATAATGTTGTGTACAAATTGCCAAAGGAGGCCTTGAATCAGGAGCAATTTGTCACTGATTCTGTCATCACCACTGCACACATGGAGCTATACAACAGGATTTCAGCCACTAATAGTAATTTAACATATTTGACATATTACTATACTATTACTATAATATAATCAGCATTCAGCATATATTAGTATATTATTAGCATACTTTTGGCAAATAGTATTATCCAAACAAATTTGCTCTTGAACAAATGTCATATAATATCGTAAAAAAAGCATTCTTCAAAGCACCCTAAACAAGATTTTTTTAAAACCGTTGCTAATTAATATATCAAAGATCACTCTCATTTTTCTTTCCCTTTTAATAACTAACACTATGTCACTACATTGTCTTTTATTGCTCCATTCTCTATTTGTAGTTATCTATATGCCACTTACATCCACTGCTTCATATAACTTGCAAATTATTCTTAGGACCAGTGTTTGACCTCCAATGATTAACTACTACTTCTCTTTCTACTCCTCTTATACCAAAGCTGGCCACCCTAATAGCTACTTTGATTTTGGATGCAACAGCTCTAAAAATATATCATGTTGCAATCACACCAGTCACCAAGATTCTTCATTCAGTAAGATCTCCTTCCACTGTTTTTATCTGTGTGCTTTTATACTCTGAACTGAAATATGGTGGAACTACTGTTACCTTTTAAATACATACGGTGAGGATAACACAAAGGAGGCTCATTTGTAAAAACACATGCTGCAATAATTTAAATTTTCAGTGTGCCATAGAACTATGGATTTTTTGGCAAAATAAATTGACACATCTCCACTAGAATTCATAACTAGGATAACACAAAGTACTGCATCCTTTCCCCAGTCTATAGTATTACAAGAAGGTAAAAAAATCATGTACCTTAATTGTACTAGTGTGTGCTCCTGGGTATTCTTTTTCCTCCAGTGTTGACCAGCGTTGTATAAATTTTGACACAAGGGGATCATCATAGTCTACTATTTGAAATCCTGATACATTGGCACCTCCAAACTGTATTTTTGATAAGTCTCCATCATTAAATCCCTAGGCAAGGGAAATAGAGGTCAGCCAACAAGTTCATCGATTTTTCAATTACATATTTTGGCTCTTAAAGTATACAACAAAGTTTACCACTCAGGATTTTTCACTTTGGCGAGAGGTGAGTGCAATAATCATATTTTGCCTACCATTTGCCTTGATGTTCTTAAACAAACGTGGCCTGTGTCAAAAAGAGAGACCCAAAGGCTCTCATTGGGCTGGAGAGGGGGTCGGTGGGAAGAAAGGTCTAAGAGGGGTTCCTTATACATAGAAGGGCTTTTAGATTTTGGTCACTGTAAATCAGTGGTATTATCTGCAGATAGCTGGTGCATTTAGCATGATTCTGTTGTGTTAAATATCACAAAACATCTGGGCTATTTCAGACATAATCAGGATTCAGAGCAGTAATGAATTAGCATGCAAGTGCATGTCTCTACTTTTTAGTACGGCCACTAGAAGGCAACTGGAACCATCACCTTTTTGTTTTACCATGGTTTATTTATCTATTTATTTTATTTTATTTGTAGGACACCTTTCCCACAATTTTAGAACAAGTAACCAAAAAGCAATAATTATGGGCTAAAAAGCAATTAAGTGAAAATAATAATTAAAAATACTACATTAACTAATGAAAAACATTTAAAACTTTAAAAGCAAAACTTAGAAAAACCACCATCCAAGGGCTTAGATGTCATAAACATCTTTAAAGTATTAAAAGATACTCATGACATCTGAAAAGATAAACTAAGGACAATCAAAAATATGACAACTAAAACATCATGATTAGAAAACACTCATCTTGATTTCTTAAACTGGACCATAGTTTAAGCTAACCACAGTGTTTCCTTGACATAACAAAAATCATGGTTACTACTAAAGAATAAGCACAGTTGCTATTAAAAAAAAACAGCCTTCCTCTCATACTCTAATCCCTAGTAGCCCTAGCCAGTACATTCAATGGAGGAGGATAATGGGAGTTGATGTCCAACAACACCCACCACACACAATGTATTTCTTCCATAAGGGGGTACAAAGGAGCTACAATTCTCCACGAAGTGTGTTTCTTTGCCATCATAGACAAATGTGTGTGTTTGTGACATAGCCATGGAGAAGGAAGTCAAAGGGTTGAAAGGGAGAAAAGTAATAGATGTAGAGTTCAAACTAAAAAAAAGCCTCATGGAAGCAATAGGAAGAGAGCAGACATGAATGATAGGATTAGATTACAAGATGCTGTTAGGACATTATTGAAAGTGAAGTACTTTTACATGTAAATTACAGTATGCTTGTTTATCTTAGGTTGAGCTTTCCTCGTTTTGAAAATTAGCTTGCTTTTTGGGGATTGGTCATCGGAAGGCAAGTTTCCCCTTAGGAATCAAGGGGATGGGTAACAGGTATATCCCTACACTCTATCCAGGTCCATTATCAAACATATGAATAAAGGCAAGACACAGTTATGGTAAATAGGCCATAAGAGGATGTAAGAGAAAGGACTGGGAAGTAAATGAGAAAACCAGATGCAGAAAATGTATGTATTAAAACAAAGGGGTTGGTGATGTCATATGAGGCATAATTGCAGGAAACAAACTCTACAAATCCTTGAGATCTGAAAATTGGAAAATTCCATTTTTTAAAACTAGAGAATAATGCTCCCTCTCCCACAGAAATGCTCTTTAATCTCGTGAACAATAAGTATAAATGTAACTTACCAAATTCGCAATGATATAGTGGTATCCCTTTACATGTTTACCAATTGTGATAACCTGGAATGACCAAATAATTCATTTGAATAGGAATGGGAAGGACACATTTAATATGCAAAATATATTCTACCACACACCGAAGCCAGGATCGAACAGTGTACTTTCACTGGTCACAATGTGTCCTCCAGTGGAATCAAGATAGTTTGCATCTCCCCTCCCTCTCTGATACCCAAACCCTGCTTTGAAGGGAGTCTCTGCCCCCCCCCCCCCAAGATGTTTTTCATGTGAATAGCTGACTTTTGGAGGGACTTATTGACTTCTTGATTCCACTGGTGGAAGCAACAAAATCAAGCACAATTCTAGATCCCAGCTGGAACGATTAGTAAGTCATTATTCCATGAAAATACAAATTCAACATGCAAGTTAATAGATCAGAAAATGAATTATTTGTACATTCAAGTATACACTTAAAATTTTACTTCTTACAAAAATATGTTTCTGGTGATGATGGCTTGATTCCTGTATACTATTACAATATTTATTTACTTTTACTTTAATAATTTAAAAATATTTATCCCCTGCCTTTCTCCTGAAAAAGACCCAGGGCAGCTCAAAATCCTTATAAATGGCAGCATCACATGTTAAGAACCATAAATTGTTATAGTATTAAAAAAAGATTTAAACAAACAAATGAATATTAAAGCTAGTAGATATTTATCTTAGTTCTGATAAATGATACATTTCAGTTCTGCAACTTTTGTTCAATTCACTAGCAACTGCTTAGGAGATCCTTACGGAGAATTTATGCTTAATGGATTCAAGCAGCTTTTCTAAATATTCATCATTCAGGGAAACATTTTTACTCTGCATATCGTTACAAAAACAGTCCATAGAAGGATTTTAAAAAGTACAACAAACAGCGCTACAACAAGATAGCAATGCTCTTCATAATCATAATCTCTGAAGACCCCTTAAAAAAGCCATTCGGTTGGGTTTTTTTTAATGTGGGGAAAGCAAACCAACTATGGAGCTAGGTGAACTTCCTTAGAAAGGAAGAACATAAGAGATTAATTTTTAGAAGAGGTAGCAATATTAGTCTTTTTAATTTTTTCTTTTGCTTCTGCCTGATATTCCATATTAAAAGTGCCATGACTGAGAAGGCATTTCTTTAGAACCTCAGCACATCTTGAAAACATGGAGTAATCAAGAGTAGAGATGGGCACGACTAGGGAAAATGACGTTTTCGAGTTGTCGTGTGTCGGAGGCAGTCCGTTTCGGCTCGTTTCCGTTTTTCGCGAAATTTCGCAAAAATTAGTCGGTTCATTTTTTCATTTTTTCATTTTCGTTAGTACTGGTTTGGGGGCGTAGCGGGCTCCTGGAGGGAGCTGCAGGAGTCAGCCAGAGCCACAAGTGACGGACTGGCAGACTCTTTGCACCCGCTGTGTCTCACGTACTTGCATGTAGTGCAATGCAAGTAGATCTGGCTCAGGGTTAAGACGGGTTAGCGCAAGGGCTAGGGTTAGGCTAGTTACGGGTGAGGTTAGGGTGAGTATTGGGGTGCACCTCTGGGTGCCTCTCTGACCCACTTAGAAGGACAGTGTACTGGCGTATGGGTTAGGCTTAGGGTTCGGGTTTGGGTTTGGGCTACGATTAGTGGGCTGTTTATGCCTGATTGGCACATCCCAGAAGTCTCTGTGGTCAACCTGGCCAAGTGGCCATGCGATTGGTGGAAAATTTGCATGGTCCACTCCCATGGGCGAGCCCATCATTGCGAATGTGCAGGTGTAATAAAATAAAATAAAATAAAATAAAATAAAATAAAATAAACAGAGACTTTTTTTGCAAGAAAAACCCACTGCTGCTACTGTAAAAATTCAAGCATTTAAAATAGCTAATTTTCGCATGTTTCTGTGGTGCTTTGGTGGGGTTTTGGGCAACGATTTAAAAAAAAATATTGCGGTCGCCATTTTGTATCCCCCGCACTGCATGGCAAATGGATGCGTCCTCCCAGCCTGGTACAGTCAGCAAAACCTGGCCATGCGATTGGTGGAATGGCTCCAAAACTTTGCATGGTCCACTCCCATGGGCGAGCCCATCATTGCGAATGCGCAGGTGTAAAAAAATAAAATAAAATAAAATAAAATAAAATAAAATCAATGGATACTTTTTTTTGCAAGAAAAACCCACTGCTGCTACTGTAAAAATTCAAGCATTTAAAATACCTAATTTTCGCATGTTTCTGTGGTGCTTTGGTGGGGTTTTGGGCAACGATTTAAAAAAAAATATTGCGGTCGCCATTTTGGATCCCCCGCACTGCATGGCAAATGGATGCGCCCTCCCAGCCTGGTACCAGCAGCGCAGCAGTAGCAATAGCCAAGGAGAGGGGGGCGGGGAAACGCCCCCCAAATAAAACACCCTTCTGGCCTGGTAGGTGCCCTCAGACAGTTTTTGCCTACTTTTAGGGCCGGGAATCGGGTTTTTTTTAACTTTTAAAAACTTTTTTTCTGTGCCGCTTGGCATTGCGCGATCGCCGCGATGCAAGTAACAAGCACGACAAATCAGACCAAATTGTTTGTTCGTCGGTTCGAGCTCGAAGTCTGGTGGAGTAATTCCCGTTAGCGTTTCCGTAGAGTAACGGATACGAGTAACGAAAACGGAAACGGGAATACCGCTAAGTCGTGCCCATCTCTAATCAAGAGTACTGTAGTACCAAATAGCGTCCTGGAAAGACACCAGTCCTTAATTCCAGAGCTTCAAAGCAGCTCCCTCAACTTGGTTCAAAACAAATACTTGGTCAAGGAAGGTCGGAAAGAACTATGTACCATCTGGACCAGCACAGTTTTACAGTGTAGGACTTGCCTATCCATTAGAGAGAGTCATTTATAGATAATAATGGAAAAATAATTTTCTTCCTTTCCCCAGAAGCAGCTAATTGTCAGAGCCTATAGACCAGCACAGGATTGTTTTTTTATCTGTTTTAAGCTTGCCGTGTTGTTGTCCTTAAATGATAATGATGCATGTCTTTTCAGGCTTACAGACAAATATGTTGCAAATTTAACTGCTTGGGTCCAAACTAAGCTTACATTGTGCCTTAGTCCATGCTTGCCTGAGAAAGGGAAAATTACAAATTTCTTTCATCTCACACTAAAGAGGATATACTTTAAAAATTATGCTTGTAGATAATTTGTGGATTTCTGAAACTCTTCTATATAGCTGTGCAAAACAAAACAATGATAAAGGTTGCAAGACATTTTAAAGGAGATTTATTAGGCAGGTTCTTTGCACGGTTCTGAGCAATCAGTCTGTATCTCTGTGTGTCTCTATGTACACGTGTGTGTGCACACACATGGCTTCAGAAATAAGAAAGCACTAGTCTAGAGCCATAATCACAGCTTTAAATACACATGCTCATCATTCCTTTCAACAGCTAATGGAGGTGGTTGAGTGCTGTCAGGAGAGGAATTAAAACAGGACAATGCAGGAGAGACAGCTTGCCTGGGTGAATTTCCAAGTTAATGGAAGTATAACACTTTAACAGAAAAACTTAAGGGGACCTCCATGACCTCAGCCAGCCCAAAGAAGGATGTATCTAGGTATGTCAGAATTATGGAATTTACTTGCGAACTTAAAGAGACAAAAAAAGGAAGGTAATATAAACTGGTCTGCTTGGGCACCTTCCAGTTTATGGAATCCTGTGGGATAGAAAGGCTGGTTGGACACACACAGTAGGGAACTGTGACGGTTAAGGAATAAGTATAATGTCTTCTGCAATCACTTGAAGTATGTGTGTGTGTGTGTGTGTGTGTGTGTGTGTGTGTGCGTGCGTGTGTGTGCGTGCGTGCGTGCGTGCATGCGCGTGCGTGCGCGCGTGTGCGTGCATGTGTAACTGGACCTAAATGGGCTGCATTTCAAGCACTTCATCTTAACTACTAGTGTGGATCTGACTCAATGTCATTTAATTTATCTTTGATCAAACAGAAACACAGGCCTCTACATTTCATTATGGGCTTGAGCCCTTTAATTTCCTCTGATGATCAGAATTACACATTGGACTCCTTCACAGATCTCTGTCAACTCAAGTACTAAAATAATGGTTTTTCCTAGCTTTGAGTACTCAAGAGAGAAGCAAAGCATATTGCACTATACCTCTCAGCTTTCTACTCCAACCCAAAAAGCAGTTCTATTTGCTCCCCTTTCTGTGAGGAGCAGCACCCAAAGAGGGATGTTAAGGCAGAAAGGAGAGCATCCATAGGGATTTTTCCAGGGGGAGAGTCAAAATGGCACTGAGATGCATAGTATAGATCATTATAACCCAATGTGTTTGCATTCATAAAAATGACTAAATGAGGAGTATGGGATAGGGGAGAACTTTTGTTTCCATCCTGCAGGTACTCAATAATTGTCAAACACATGGATGCTCTGCAAATTTTGTCTTCAATTCTGCACATAACACATAATACATTGTTGGCCCTTGCATTCTGCCATCTTTCCATACCACAGCCGCTCCCTACTATCACAAAGCCTTTGAGAATCATACAATGTGGTGAAAGGACCTGAGTTGGGAATTAATGGAAATTAGTTTTCCATTAAAAACTCCCAAGCGCTAGCAGAAATGCCATCTACTCATAACAAGGAGCACTTGAGGCCCACACCATGGTGAGTTTTGAATTTTTACACACAACATTTGGATTGTATTTGAGCAATAGGATTTGTAAGAATCATCAGCACCATAAAAATATTTTTTGCTACTTTCAAATTAAACAAGAGTAGGTAGTGTTTAGTAACAGAATGCCAAACCTGAAACAAATGTGAACTTATAAATAAGCCTTGGGGATAAACAAATGTGTCATCGGTACATTTCACAATTGCTCACATTGTTAGACATTGAAAAATGGAGGGTAGCAAACCTGGTCTACAATGTCGTTGACTTTATCCCGTTCACAGTCGAGAATTACTTGCCTTTCCTTTTTCAACTCCAAATCTTGAAACAATGAGCGGTATGTCTCATCTTTTCTATCATTGTTAATATTTCCCACATTTATAGCAGTCACTTGCCATTTCTTTTCAGCTGCAGTATCCAGAACCGCTTGTAATGTTGACAAACCTGGTGAACATAAAGTGAAACATTGCTGAAGTACTTGCCATCAGTCAACACAAGTCTAGATGCAATTTCCAGAGGAGCAGACAACATGCCCTGAAATATCTTCTACAACCGGAAGTTTACCATGTTTTATTATACCATAAGCTTTCATAGATACTATCTCTTTTATCAAATGCACAATGTTTTCCCTCAGTTGGCAGATAGTTTTATACAACTGCTTAAAACATAGCTGCCTAGTTGCCCTAAGCACATCCGATCTCGCCAGATTTTGGAAGCTAAGCAGGATTGGCCCTGGTTAGTACTTGGATGGGAGACCACCAGGGAATACCAGGTGCTGTAGGCGCCTGGAGTAGGAACTGGCAAACCACTCCAGTATTCCTGCCAAGAAAACTCCATGGACATGGGGTCCTGAAGAGTCAGTCACGACTGTAACGACGCAACACAATATTACAAACAGTAGAGCCAGAGGAAACTAAATGGAAAAACACAGCAAAATTATGATAAGTAATATTTACTTTGCCTCATTTCATTTATCTCTAGCTTCAGTGTTCACAATCCAACCCTCACACCCTACCCCAAGTGGGTATGCGTATGTGTCCACATAGAGAAGCCAAGGTGCTAACTGCTCACCCACGAGGAGGCTACTGCGGTTTCCCAATTCAATTAGAATGGTGTTTTTCCCTAGGGGCACCCCCTTTGGAGTTTAATAACTAAGCCCCCTGACCCCCAAGCATCTCCAAATTTCGGGGGCTTACAGGGAAGAGATTGAGAAAGCTCCCCTGCCATTTTCGCACCTCTAGGACCCAGGGGAGCACAGTGTTTCATTTCATTTCATTTTGTAACAAAACTACAGTACTTTAAAAATTCATTACTAACAAAACAATACAATACTACTAAAGATACATTGGATATCCAATGTATCGGATGCCTGGGGGTCACTGTTTTTGTCTGGGGTGTTGGTGATTGGTTTTATAATAAAATTTACTTTACTAAAGAAAAAAATACAATACTACTAAAGAAGCGAAATGAAATGAAACACTGTATTTCCATTTCGTGCCCATCTCTAGTTTGATTCAGTTCATATAATTTGGATGATATTTAGAACCTCCAATAAGGGTTCACACACTGGAGTCAGGGCATTTTCCATTTTTACTCATAATTATTGCCCCAAATACAAATCAGAGGTGATGAAGTTGCTATCACTATTTCACTGACTCACAGGGGTGGGAGGATAAAGCATGCTCTTGTGAATGACATTTTGTAAAGAAATAGCTTTGTTTCCCTTCCCATCCTCATTGGAAAATGTTACTGATTACCTCCCTTTTGCTTCCACTTTTTTAGGTAAAAATCCTCTGGTACCTCATGAACAGAGACAGGCACATGATATTCCTCAGAAATCATTGATTTGTGGGAAAATGTCCCTTTATATTTGTTCAAAAGTGATGAGCCCAACAAATACAAAGCAATGACTTGTACCACCTTTTTATTCATTGAATCATCAACCTCTTTTTGGCCCTTTTTGAGCCTTTTTGTCATCTGTAGTCTATGTTCCTTAGGTGGATCTCTTTGAGGGTGCATAACTCAGACATTCGAAACCCTTATTTCAAATTTGTGGGGATGATAGAGAATTGTCAGGGGAAGCTTCTCTGCTTTTTTTTGCAAATGTCAGTCCCCTTTTAGTTGAGGATGAACAGCTGCATCGGAGTGGCTAGGGAGTATTTTTGGCCACATACTGAAAAACATGGAAAAGTTACTTTTTGAGCTACAGCTCTCAGAATTTCCTGGCCATTAGAAGGAACCCTAGACTATAGTAAATATAGAGTTTGCTAAATATGTGGTTATGGTTTCTGGAGGAGGGAGGGCTTGGAACCAACCACCTCCCCCATGGACACTGCAGTCTGAATTAACACTGCCTCCTTGACAGAGACTGAATGTGATGACCCTAAGGGACCCTTCTACTTCTGCAGATCTGATGTGCTGCTGCTGCTGCTGCTGCTGCTGCTGATGATGATGATATTATAATTTTTATATGTAAGCAAAGTTAAGTAGGACCTTATTTCATTCTAACCTCCCAATTATAACACTTTAACCAGCGTTTTGAATCTAGATCTTTCTTGATGCCACAGCTTTCTACAGGATTTTCCACCATTGAACTCCTTATCCCAGGATTTCCTGACCAGCAAAATTCCCCCAGTTTCTTTCTGAGAAATCCCACACAATTCCTTAGGTAGTGGAGAAAACTAACAGGATTCTCCACCTAATTCCTTATCAGCCCATGTCCATTTGAGGCAGCCACACTAGTTTTAAACTGACCAGTGCAAGGGTGCAACCACACTGGCAAACATTACAATACAAAAAATGCTACATGATTGAGCCAGGCTAATTTGTACTTTTTCCATTGTTTGCATGATGCAACAGCACACTCCTTGATCCTTATTTTTTTTCCTTCTGCTAATTGTTCTACTTTTTTTAAAGATCAATTTATATCTGATCAGGCAGTTGAATGTTGAACATTGAATTATTGTAAAGACATCTATCTATCTATCTATCTATCTATCTATCTATCTATCTATCTATCTATCTATCTATCTATCTATCTATCCAGACAGACAGACAGACAGACAGACAGACAGACTGACTTCCTGCCAGTTCTACTGCACTAAACAAAAGCATGTAGACTCCCATTCAAAATATATAACTAATGAGAGGAGGGACCAAGAAAAGAAAATTGCCAGGTAGCCCTTGTTTACAGATTATTGAGTAGTTCTCCTGTAACTGAACCTCCTGTAAGGCTAAAAGAGAGCTATTTTACAAGCTGTAAAAATGGCTATCACTGAATTAGCTCCTCTTCCCATGTGGTCAGATAATGACAACAGACCCAGGGAAAAAACAAAATACACAGCTGACTAACACATCCATTTGTAACTGAGTTGTGTAGGAACCTGAAATGGGCAAAAGTGGTAAACAGATTTTAAAAAGACCCTGTGAAAGATAGCACTCCAGATACAAGCAGTGCAGTACTGTGAAACTTAATCTTGCACAGAAAATGTGTGTGTGTGTGTGTGGGGGGGATATTTCTCTCTGCTGGTGCTCCACAAAATTGTTCACACTCCTTGGGGATCCTGGAGGAATTCTCTGCTGCAAAATGGAAAAAAATCAGAGACTCCAAAAACTAAATCTAAATTTCTCACTAAATCATGAATGTTAACTTCCCTTGTGATTTTCTTATTTAATCATACCTTCTGACATGACATGAGTATACACGTGTTTGATGTCTTTAGGGCAGTCCAACCCTGCTGTGCGCACGGTGCGCATGCGTGCGCACGCACAATCTCACACACACACACACACACACTTTGCAAGAGGTAAACAAGCAAATCTTGGCTCTGCATCTTAATATTTGTATAATATCATTTCTGTTTACCTACAATGCATGCAAACTATTAGAGTAATGAGGCCATGGACTCAAATACTGAATCAAAATATGTCCAGCATATGCTGCAGAATGGTATGATTTAGGGAAGCAATACTTATAACCTTTGAAGAAGCTGGTAAATTGTTCTGCCTCTTGAACAGTAAAGGAAATGTCAAAAGGGCCATAGTAATAATACAAATAATTATTTGTATCTGGAGTGTAGAACGGACCTCATATGGTTTTTAAATATCTTAAGTAGTATTCCTGCGACTTCACACATCCACATCAACCCAAAGCATTGGTCTGAGCAAAGCTGGGAATAAATAACACAAGTCTCATTTCTAATGAGTTAAATATTCTGAATACTCATCTGGAACAAAAGAAAACACTGCTGCACATCAAGTGGTCATTATGAGCTTGCCTGGTGAGTACAGTGTAATCTTTGAAGGGAAAGATTGAAATGAGACAATAATGTGAAATGTCAGATTGGTGTTTTAGTTTTGAAAAATAAATACATCACTGAACTGTCTGCATGATGGTACTTCTAAAACTACTGGTACTTCTGTCATCAAAGACTCTGGCTGTTCCCCCACCCCACCCCCAATAGCTGTTACACAAAAAAAGATTAAAGTCAATGGTAGCAGTGCACAGAAAGCTATGCTTACCTATGTATATAAGCTTAGATGACTAGATACTGTTCATCCTTTCAGACAGATATTTGCCCAAAATCTGGCAACATTTTAAAACTTGTTTGAAAGACTGCATTTTTTTAAAAAACAAAACTAGTTCCCATGATACTGAAAACATTTGCAAACATCCAGTGGTCACAATCTAGTAGTGGAAAAATTCTGAAGAATTTTGTTACCTTTTCTCCTATAGATACTGTTTCAGGAAGGGATGCACTGCAAATGTTGGACTGATAAATATTGTTCTATATTCACTGACCATTCTCCCAGTTCTCCATTCTGGAGTTTCGTGTCATCTGCAAACTTGGCCACCTTACTGCTTATCCCTGTCTCCAGGTCATTTATGAACAGACTGAAAAGCACCAATCCCAAGACAGATCCCTGGGGCACATTTCTTGTCACCTCTCTCCATTGTGAAAATTGCCATTGACATCTACTCTCTGTTTCGATCTCAACCAATTCTCAGTCCATAAGAGTAATAAGGATAATATTAGCCAGAGTCCAGTTTTAGTTCTATATATTCATAGCCAGTTAAATCCTTAATGAACCTCACTAGTTCCTTACCTCCAGTCCTTCACATAATACATTGACTCCCCTAAGAAGGCTTGAACATAAAACTTTTCCTTGCATGCACAATGAGAAGTAACTGCAGCTGAATTAAGGCATCCTAAGGTACAAAACTGTGTCAGATGTAAGAGGCCCCCGTAGCCTTACCAAAACTGTTCTCACACTGTGTAAAATTGTCATGTTCTACTTAGGAGCCTCTCATACTGAGATACTAAAATATAACTTGGATCACACAAATCCACTACAAGGAATAATGCTTCTTCAGTGGCAGCCCCTTGAAGGACTCCAGAAAATTGGGGAAAACAATAGGAGCTGTTAATTGAAGGAAGTAAAAATGCCCCGTAAAGTGAACTTTAGAACCACTTTAGACATGTACTTCTGGCTTAGTTTGTAGCAAGACAGAAATGAATCAGTTTTGTTCCTACTCAAATTCCTTCACTTTTCTCATTCTGCAACCATTTCTATATTAGGTTCTTTCGCCCTTACTTTTGGAATAAAAAGTGCAATCCCCCCCATATACACATTTTCTATTGCTTGTTTTGTTCTTTGCATTGATATTGCATTGACTAGATCATTTCCCTCTCTAAAGCACAAAATTGCTGTACATTTCCAAGATAACTAGATGTATTCATCAGAACATTAATTTCAAAAAGCAGAAACACTAGGAAAGATGATAGGGAATTAAGAAAGTTATATGAATTAAATAAAAGTTTTGGTCATCTTTTTCATCTTTTTCTGGCAGGAACTAAAGTTTTCCTAGGAATAGTCACACTATGGACACCATTGTTTTTAACTGATGAGTTGTTTTGTTTTTGTTTTGCCACCTTTAAACTTGAGCACTGTAGTACAAGGAAAGCAAAGAGAGGAGGAGAACACCAGCAGTAGGTGTTAAGATTGCCGTTAACAGTATTTTGACCTCAGGAGGGGGCATCTTAATATCAGAGGCCCCTCCTGACCCTTCTAGCCATCATAAAATTACTGTACTCTCGCCTTCCAGCGTAGCCAAAAGCATCACTTGGAATGTGTGCTGATGGGTGAATTTGAGGGACTGGATCAAATGTATCCCAAGGGCCTTCCAGCGTAGCCAAAAGCATCACTTGGAATGTGTGCTGATGGGTGAATTTGAGGGACTGGATCAAATGTATCTCTCAGATACTAGCCATATTCCTGGTGGAGCCAGGTCTCAGGCAGCATTCAACTCAGTTCCCTTCCACTGCTTGGAGGGAGATTTCTTCATTAAATATTGCAGGCAAGTCCTGTGGAGAGGACAGCAAGCCAAAATCATCTGTATACAGCACTTACTGTTGTTAGCTTTTAAATATTGTCCCTTTTAATGATATGACGTCCTTTTAAGGAGAAAGGTGGGGGTAAAATGAATGAATGAAAGAATGAATGAATTGTGGTTAATTCATTTGCCCCACTTCATTCTACTGTGCTGGCAAGTGTCCAAAGACTTCAGGTGGAACCGAACTTTGAATAGTCTATCTATCCTTGTTTTGTATTTAGGATTCCTTCCAGAGGGGAGGGAGGGCTTGTTTCAGAACACTTCCTGATCCATCCAAGGTTTTCTTGGAATATAAGATTTTTATTTCTTTCTTTGGAACAGACTCACAAACAGTATCTAGGTGCAAACAGAAACTCAGACTCGGTGAAATCACTGGTCCCACTTTGTCTCTTAAAACTCCCAAGGCCAAATTTTATGAAAACGTTGCCTTCTGTTACACTTGGCACAGTTATGCTGCTTAATCATTTCAATTAGATTTGTGTTCGGAGATTAATTTCAATGAGTCATAAATAATGTCTTACCTCTGTCACTGTCATAGAGATATGCAAACTTGTTCCAATCATAATATTCAATCAGGCTCAAAAGTGCTCCCTTGAGGTCAGGCCTCATCTGGATGACAAATGGGTGTGTTCCATCTGTTGGGAAGCTGGGTGTTATGAAGGATACATGGAGGGTTCCACAGAAGGATGTGATCGTATTTACAGACTTCTTGTCGTAAAATCCAAAAATAGCAAAGACTCCTCTTGAAAACTGGGAGCAAACTGGAAGAAAGAAGTGAGAAAGAAAACATTTTAAGCAGTGCCCTTGCAACATTTCCAGTTTTTATTTTAAAATAACGCTTGGTAGATAAAATTGTGTATATATGAGAGACAGGCTGGCTAGCAATTTGGCCAACAAACTGAATTGACTCAAATATGTTCTTATAAGCAGGCTCCTTTAAATTTCATGACACTCTACTATGTTCTTACAATAAAGCCATATTCATGATGTCCTGATATATGCATGAAATGATTCAAACTGGCGATGCAGACCTTCTCCTGTTACTTGGGGGTTACTTGGAGGTCCCAGTTAAAATCACTGAATAGAAGCATATGACGGTAGCTAAAATGTTTTCTAAGCAGAAATGAAGCTGAACTGCATAATGTATAAAGCTTTCACATTCATCAAGGATAGCAGAAAAACCTAATGCTGGATTAATATTCATCACACTATTGAACGTAATGACCTTGATGATGATTGTGCATATATTTTCATTATATTTTCCCTACAACTTTTTTGGCATTTATTATTGAACGTTGACTTAAACAGACACACACATAGCCCAAAACCCAATTGAATGGACCAACCAGAGTAGATCCATTGAATGTTTAGGGTTTGCATGAGTGATTAACATTGATTGGCTGACTGAAAAATTCTGCTGTTGTTGGGAGGGGTTATTGAGTTAGCCCAACATTTTAATCCATCTTTAGAAATGGTCAGTCTTATGCAATCCTTCTCTGGCTCACTATGGGCTTCCATCACTGTCTGCCAGGGAGTGAAATCAAAACATTTTGATTCCTTATCTCCTTTAAGAGCTACATGCTTTGTCAAGTTAACTGTATAGAAAATATTGCTTCGATTTCACCTTGATTCCCCTCATTCATCCACCCCTTACGACACTTGGCAGATTCTCTTGAAATCACGGGCAAGTATATCACTCTGCCATTGTGCCCCCAAAAGCAGCTTTTGTAAGTACAAGCTGAAGCATTAATATAACCCCTCCTCCTTCAGTCTTCAATGTTACCAAACATTAAAACTTGTTCCACCAGCAAGCTGAGAAATTGTATAGAAGGAGGTTTTTTGTATACAGGATTCAGTAGGGTTAACACTACTGAGATTGACCGTTACTTCAGAAGCAGAAACTTCAGATGCAGATATATTTTCTTCTTTCCAGTAACTGGTCACTCTTGACTCTTTTGAATGTTATCAAAATGTTCTCCTTTCAGTTGTTGATTCCTTGGTCACACAGCTGAATATTACCAGTATATAAAATATTTTACCTACTGTAATTCTTAGAAAACTCTTTCTGAATTTTATTTATTGGTTCTAGATATTGAGACATAGTGTCCAGACTTCTACTTACACCATACAACTCTGATTATATCATTAGCCAGGAGCCCACACTGGCCCATTTTTATGGTCCTTTCACAAGCAGAATAGGAACAAGAACTCTTAAAGGCTCCCAAATATTATCCATCTACTTAGTCTCATCTAAAAGCCTCACATTCATTCATTTATTTTTCTTATGGTCTTGATATCATTGATCCTACTATGGGACATGGTGAGAAGCTGGAGGACTTCTGTATTTCCTATAGAAACTTCTGTCTTGCCTGGAAGAGGACTCTCCCATAAGATGCCTTTCTCTGAGCAATGCCAATGATCTCAGAATAGTATACAGTGGTACCTTCTATAAAGGAATTAATTCATTCCAAACGAAATCATGTTAAACAAATTTTCCTTTATACAAATTCCCATAGGAATGCATTGAAAGAGTAATCCCTAATTGCGACTATTTTTATGTTGTACGGATTTGCCCCATAGGTGATTCAGTTAAGCAAATTTCCCCTATCTCCAGAATTTTTTATGTTGTACAGATTTTATGTTATACAAACCATTTGTTATACAAGGCTCCACTGTATATTCCTTCCTTTCTATAGCCCCCAGGGGTATAGGATTGTGACTTTGAGAGTTAATGTTTTGTTGCTTTTAATATTTTGAATGTCTTGAGAGGTTTTAAGATTTTTATAATTATTTTGACTGTTATACACAGCCTCAGATTTTTTTGATAAAAATATCTCTGCGGTATGACTATAAGGAATAATCCACCCCCCATTAAAGTCTTGATAATCTGCATAAGCACAAATATTCACCCTAATGCATTTGATTCTTCAAAAGCCAGGTTTTAAAGCAGCAGCCATGGTTTTTGCCATGTTTTAAAGCAAATATTCTGCAAACCATCAAACCATGGTTTGCTTTAAAGCATTATTTTATGCAATTTTCGGGGGAGGTTGGGGTGGATTCTTTTCATACTCATTATCATGATTAGTGTGCCACAAAACACCACATCCTCTTGCAAGCTAAGGAGAATAACTCCAGTTCCTCACCCTCAGCTGCAAGTGTGAGACTAATTAGACTTTATTTCCACCACTCTTTATTATAAAACACATACGGTTCTATATTTTCTGTAATAAATATAAATGCAATGTGTTTGCATTTATATTTATTTCTGTCAAATGATTTACAAACTAAAATACAGTAGTTTTCAATCTGTTCCTTTGTCATGACCTATAAAAACAACCCAATAAGACACCAATCTCGCGCTCTCTGACAGTAAGGCTAGCCAGGCCACAGATTCTCACTAACTGCTTCCAGGCAATGCAGGAGAAACTAGAGTTTTTGAGGGTGTTGCCTAGCAACAAAATGCAGTTCCTCACTGCCCCCCCACCTCTTCTCTTTCACTTGCTATAAACAAGCAATCCACAGTACTTGAGGTTCCAGAAACTGGCAACTGCTAGAGTGGGCAACATCCTCTCACAAGCTGTATTTAGCACATGATTTACTTGTTTCTCTAGACAATTCTTGATTCATCTTTATGGGTAAATAATTTTCAGCAACACAAATCATTTCATCCTATGTCAGTTTAGTGTTATGTCTCTTATCAGACACTGAAGCAAGATGCATTGATGTATTGCAACCAAGTGGGGTCAGTTGTGTACAAACAGGAAAGGGATGTCTTATCTGCAGATGATGGGATGAGGCATCCCACTCCCAGATGCCACAGTGCCCAGACAACCGAAGTCTTCATTGTTCATAACAAGGACATAATTGCTTGTTCAGATCAAATGCTTTTCTAGGACAAACAGATCCCAAAAGGAACCCCCACTATTAAAATAAAGAGAGTGAGGGATCGTTGTATTTGGTGTGTGCATCCTTCCCTACCTCTGCCTTTCTGGCTTACATTGTCATTGGAGCCTCCCTCAGCTCTGCCAGTAAAGATGAAGGCAGTTGTGGCAGCATTGAGGCTAGATTCTTGGCACCCTCCTCCTCCTCCTCCTCCTCCTCCTCCTCCTCCTCCTAGCATTCTCTCCACTGCCTTCATTGCCTCCATTGTTGGAGGTGCCTTCTCATTGCCACCACTGGTCCACCTCCAATCAGGAGGCTCTGATTAGCCATTGCAGGGATCAGTAGGGAGAACACTAGGGGAACCATGAGAAGGACATGAGTAGAAAAGGGAATAGGGGTCCATGGGTGAGGGTGGGAACAGCAAGAGGGAAGAGAAGGTGGGAAGGATTTTGAGGGTGGTGAACTAGAGAGAAAAGGTTAGCTGAAGGACACAGTGGGAGGAGGGGAGGGGTATCTGAAAGGGGAGAGAAAGGAGGCTCAATTTAGAGTAAGGTGTTTGGCAAGTGGGCTGTGGTGCTTTAATTGTTTTTTAAATTGCTGCCACCTGGTATATCACTGTATACTGTACAGTGGTAGGTAGAGATGGGCACGAGTAGAAAAAATGACGTTTCGGTTTTTCAGTTCTGTTACCGGACCTGATTCGGTTCGTTTCCGTTTGTCGTGACATTTTTCAAAAAACTTCGTTCTGTTTGTTCGTTTATTCGTTCTTTGTTTTGTGTGTAGTGTAGTGTGTGTGTGTGTGTGGCGCTTGTCCAACTGTGGCTGGGGGAAACAATGGGCTTAATCTTCCTTCCAGCCACTGTGGGGTGGGGGAAAGAGCTCCCCAGCAAGCCCCTCTCAGCTGCTCTGTGCTGGCCCCAAGTCAGCACCTCTCTGGTGCTCAGCTGGCTTGTCTGCACCCCTGGAAAGGAGGTGCAGGAAGCCAGCGAGGAGCAGCTGAGAGGGTGGGTGGGTGTGGGGAACAAAAGTTTCCCATAGGATAGGGGAATAATAGTTTAAAATGTCTCCTACCTGGTGCTGGTCCGGGTAGCGCTTGATCGCAGTAAAAAACAACAACAGCCAATGACGGTAGCGCTTGGTGGGCAATAAAATAAATAAAAATAAAAAATAAATAAAAGGAGCACCAACAGGGCACCATGGGTGGTCTGGTTGGCACCCTAATATCTTTAAAAACATAATAAAAAATCCCCAGCTCTGACAGGGCCGCAGGGCCCGTGCGGTGGGCACTGAAAGAAAATAAAAAACAAGCAAAAAAGCCCTGCACTACAGAAACCCGGAAGTGAAAGAAGGGCCCGCCCAGCCCCAGGGGACACACAGTGGGTGCTTGGAAAAATAAAAATTATGGGGCTGCAGGCGTGCCCTGGTCAGCACCCTAAAATCATAAAATAAATAAATAAATAAAATCAAGCGTGGGCGGGGCCCCAAGGCCGAAGCAGTTGCTTTTAAGAAAAACACACCCACACTACAGCTGTAGTGCGGGCCAGGAACCCGGAAGTAAATGGGTCATCAGGAGGGGGGAAGATAAGTTACAGCGATCCCTCTTTTCCCCCACCCCAGGGGAGGGGGGAAGAGAGGGCTCTTTAAACTAATCTGCTCCCGATCACAGCGCTGAGCGCCCGCTTGGCACTGTGATCAGGAGGGGGGAAGAAGATTAGTTTAAAGAGCCCCCTTATCCACCCCACCCCATGGGGAGGGGAAAAGAGGGGGCACTTTAAGCATTTTTCCTGGTCCCGATGGCAGCGCCCCCTCTTTCCCCCCACCCCATGGGGAGGGGAAAGGGGGATCTTTAAACTAATCTCCCCCCTCCCGATGGGAAACCTATTTTTCTCACCCCACCTCTCAGCTGCGGAGCTCTCACCTTGTGGAGCTCCGGCATTGGCCATGGGGCCATTTTCAGAGAGGTCCTGCTGCCCTGCCATGGGCTGGACCCCTTCTCAAATGGCCCGCTTGGCACAAGGGGGTCCCCGTAGTGCCAGGTGGGTCATTCTTGAAGGGGTCCAGCCAATGACAGCTCGTCAGGATCCCACTGAAAATGGCCCTGTCGCCCGTGCGGAGCTCCTGCATTGGCCACGGGGCCATTTCCAGAGATGTCCTGCTGCCCTGCCATGGGCTGGACCCCTTCTCAAATGGCCCGCTTGGCACAAGGGGTTCCCCCTAGTGCCAGGCGGGTCATTTTTGAAGGGGTCCAGCCGATTACAGCTCGGCAGGATCCCACTGAAAATGGCCCCATCGTCCGTGCAGAGCATTTTCAGGGCGGCAAGAGGGGGCTCTGATCCAGCCTCCTCCTGAGGAGACCAGATCTCAGCCCCTTCCTTCCCAACTCCCCCATGGAGCCTGACAGCCCTGCGCCAGCAGGCTGTCAAGCTCCATGGTGGAGGAGGGCGGCGAGAGGGGCTGGGATCTGGTCTCTGCACACAGAGACCGGATCTCAACTCCTTCTCGACTCCGCCCCCGAAGCCAGAAGTCGGAAGACTGGACCAGGAAGGCCAGCAGCAGCACCAGCAGCAGGTAGGAGCGGAGGACTTATGGGATGGCCAGGCCAGTAACGGAAACGAACAGAACCAAGAAAATTTTCTTGGTTCTGTTTGGTTCAAGCCTGGCCCATCCAAATGGTCGTTATTCGTACTGTTACGTAACAGTAACAGTAACGGATAACGGTAACGACAAATTGGTCATTTCGTGCCCATCTCTAGTGGTAGGAGTGTCACATATCTCTCTTAAAGCCCCGACACTTACCCCAATAATTATTTATATGTATATTGTTTTACAGTTTTTTTTAGAATTTTTAATATTTATTGCTTGTTTTTCATATTGTAAATCATCCAGAGTCCCCTTTCCATGGTAAACTACTCCATGTGTGCATTTACTTTGTGTATATACTAAAATTTATATCATTTTTTTAAAAAACAGAACCCAGTACAATAGCAGATTTTATTGTAGGTAGGATCAATCACTATAGCTGCCTAGGTGCCCTAAGCACATCTGATCTCGCCTGATTTCAGAAGCTAAGCAGCATCGGCCCTGGTTAGTACTTGGATGGGAGACAGGGGGGAATACCAGGTGCTGTAGGCGCCTAGAGTGTGTGTGTGTTGTGTCGTTACAGTTGTGACCAACCCTTCGTGACCCCATGTCCATGGAGTTTTCTTGGCAGAAATACTGGAGTGGTTTGCCAGTTCCTACTCCAGGCGCCTACAGCAGCTGGTATTCCTTGAAGGTCTCCCATCCAAGTACTAACCAGGGCTGACCCTGCTTAGCTTCCGAAATCAGGCGAGATCGGATGTGCTTAGGGCATCTAGGCAGCTCGAGTAGGAACTGGCAAACCACTCCAGTATTCCTGCCAAGAAAACTCCATGGAGAAGGGGTCACAAAGAGTCGGTCACAACTGTAAGAACACAACACACACATACATTCCTATTCATTGTCCATCAACTGAGGGCCTGAACCCAGTGCTGGAAAAAACAACAGCAGAGGGATAGTTTCTTTTGGAGTTAGGCTACAGTCCACCAAAAGGGTCTGTTCCTCCCAAAATATCAGGGGGAGACCACTCACACCCTATGCAACCTCCTATGACTAGAGCTCCTTAGCAAAATATTCAAATGATTCCACAAAATTCTCTCTCTCTCTCTCTCCCTCTTCCCCTCCTCCCTCTCTCTGTGTGCAATATGGTTTTCCAAAATATTAAAGGTGAATCTGAATTTATATATATTGTTTATTCACAATATTAACAGTGAATTTGATGAATTTTAATCTGAGCCTGTTTCTACCAGAATTTTGCAAGATGGAGAAGAGGCCATTGATGAGCTAGCACTATGTAGTACAGATTCACTATTTTTGACATGGATCTCAACTACTGGCTGTGCTGATTTTGAAGAATTTATTACATTTTTGTTGCATATCAAACTAATGCAACCATGCCTTTCAAAAGATATGATCCTCATGTTCTCAAGTAAGAACCAGCGGTCAAGCCTTTGCTAGAAAATGCTGAAAATAAAAGAATGCCCATTGCACTCAAAACAGTTATGAAAAGGAAGTAGCTAGGAAATAAGATAGCACAACTGAATTCCTAATTATTTTGATAATCTCCCTTTGTTGAAAAAGTGCATGTCAGATATGTTACAAAGGTGCATTGAAAGCAAACAGTAAACAATTGTATCTGAAGGCAGAGGAAGATTTTGAAACAAAACAAAACAAAACAAAACAAAAAACAGGAAGCATCCACTGGGAAATCTGTGATATAAATGGAAAACAGATCAGAGAGATGAATGCTAGTAAAACTGTTAGGACCTGTTAGAGAGCTTTCTGGTAAAAAGGAAATGGTGGGTGCGGGTAAGGAGAGAACTAAGAAGGGAGTTTTGTGTGTACAAACTGTTTCAACCATTAGGACTTATAAATCTTGCAGAGGTCTTCCAATTCTCCCAGTAGACTTCAATATATGTAATCAAACATGTAATCAGGCCATTGGTACATCTGCCTTAGCATTGTCTACAGTTACTGCGCCCTACGTCTTTAAGTTTTCAGACAAAGGAAAGGACCTGACTCACCGAGTCTGGAGATTGTTGCCAGAGCGGTGCCTGCAAAACAGAGTGATATGGCAACCCCCACCTTAGGGGGGAAGCCAGAGAAGGTGGGAAGTCCATCGGGGGGGGGGATTGGACTCGGAAGCAGATGCCAGTTGGGGCCAGTCTCTTGGAGAATGTGAATTGCTCACAAGGGGACCAGGCACCAAAAGGTTTTAAAAGGGGGGGACAAAGAAACAACCCCCCTCCGTGACTAGCAGAAGATGGAGTGGATCCAGGTGTTTAAAGTAGCAGGAGAGAACCTGTAAGTATGAAAGAACAACTGATGAGGAAAGCCAGATGACTCAATTAAGTATTTAGGAATAGAATTAGTAAAGGACACACAGAAACTAAAGGATTTTAATTATAGTAATCTGAAGAAAGAAATTAAGAATAAAATGTTAGAATATTCAAGTCTAAAACTTTCTTGGTTTGGGAAGATTGCATTGATGAAAATGAAAATTTTACCAAAGTTAATTTTTTTTCTTTATGATGCTTCCAATACAGCTAAGTAAGGACGACCTTAAATTTTGGCAAGATTTAATTAATAACTATTGTAACAGTGGTAAAAAAGCTAGAATAAACAAAATATTGGTATATGGCCCAAAATAAAGGTGGTATAAGTTTACCGAATGTTAAAAATTATTATTTAGCAAATCAAATAAGGTTAATTGGGGATATTGTGTTTAGTCCAGAAAGATTAATATGGTGGAAAATGGACTCATCGGAAATAAAAGAGGATATTGAAAAATACTTATTTGGCCCTATTAAGAAAACAAAGTTAAATGAGATTAATAACCCCTTTCTTAGATCTATGTTAAATGCATGGTACTTACATAAGAAAAAATTATGTCCCTCGGACTCACCATTGAGATCTGTAACTGAAATGGAGAATTTCCCTACAAATTTGAAAGTTTTCAAAAAAGTATTTAGGGATAAACAAGTGATTAGATTGAAAGACTGGATAGGCAAGATGAGAGGGAAAGTACAAATGAAGGAAATTCTCCAAGGTAGGGATATATCTTGGTTTAATTTTATACAATTAAAGAAATGGACTGATACTTGGATAAAGAAAAATAATAAATGCAGAGAGTACACAAAATATGAACAACTCTTATTGTTGTATGAGGATACCCAGAAGGAAATAGTAGTAAAAGGTATTGTTAGCAAACTATATAAAATTATTTCGGATTTAGATGAAAAAAAGGGAGGATCTGGATTGAAATTATTGTGGGAACAAGATATTTAAAAAAAATAAGAGAAGAAGACTGGGCTAAAATGTGGAGAATGAGAATACTTAGATCTATGTCTGTTAGAATAAAGGAAAATTTCTTTAAAATAAGTTTAAGATGGTATTTGATGCCAGTGAAACCGAATAAAATGAATGCAAATTTTTCTAAGCTTTGCTGGAAATGTGATAATGAGATTGGTACCTTTTATCATTTGTGGTGGGAAATTTTGGAAATGTATTTTTAAAGAACTAAGTGACATACTAGAAATGACTATAGAGCCCAAATCTGATATTGCTTTGTTATCAATATTTGTGGATCATAGTTATGATGTTTAAACTAAAGAGTTGATTACAAATTTGTTGACAGCAGCTAGATTAATAATTGCTAGAAATTAGAAATCTAAATATGAACTATGTTTAGAAGAATGATATAATGAAGTATGGAATATTGCTTTAAATGTTAAATTGACGTTCTCTCAAGGTTAAAAAAGGAGAGTTAAAAAGAGATATTTTCTATGATATATGGGGTAGATTTATTGAATATGTGCTTGTACGGGATAAGGGTAAGGTTTCCGCGCAACAAGCGATTTTGTTCTGGAGGGGAGGATGATGAATGTAAATATGAAGAGTGATCCTGTTGGTGAAGGGGTGCACTATTGTTGATGTTTGTCTTTTTTATGTAATTTGTATATGTTTTTAAATTTAAAAAAGTGTTTTAAAAAAGGAAAGCCAGATGGTTGTGGACATGGGTTAATCATGGGGGGCAATGGGGACCCCTTAACAATGAGTTATGGCATGGCCACCGATGGGGTCAACACCCCTAGGAAACATTTGAAGGGGAACACTGGATACTGATGGGGTGGGCACCCCAGGGTTCCTGTAACTAACAAGAAGTGGGATTACATATGACAGAAAAATACAAGGGAGTATCAAAGGACAGACAGGCTCCTTTGATGTGCTGGATCCGACCCAATGGCATGCCTGTTGTAATCAACAGAGTTGTGGCCTACATATATTCCCAAACTATGGTGGTCATGTCTCATTATTTATGCACTCACTCTGAAAGAGAAAGGTTAGACATAGGCTACAATGATGTTTGCAGTTCGGCTTCGAAATGCTAGGACCTTCTAAATGTAAAATCTGTGCTTTATCACTGATTCTTGCCAAAACTTCTGCCCACTCAAATCTATGTTGCTATTGCATACTAACATCACAAGCACACTCCCCACCCAAGAAGCTTTAGGGCAAATACCAACATATTCTTCACAGGAGTTTACCTTCTATTGTTGTGTACTAGAGATGGGCATGAAACAAACCTTTTGTTTTGTTTCATTATTCGTTATTCATTTTCTTATATAACAAAACAAATAACGAACTGCAGCCAGAAACACAACAAAACGAAACAAAATGAAAAAAAACCAGTTTGTTTTATTTGTTTTGTTAATGGTGGTGAAAACACAGAAAGAGGTGTTTTTTATGTTTTAAAATGATTTATAGTCTTGCACTGAACTGTACCATATCCTGAAGTAGGAAAAAAAATTGACTCACATACAATACTCTGTTGTGGTGATTCCCATCAAGAGAAAGAGAAAATCACTCCAGAAAAGAAAGGAAGAGACATCCTTGGCTTCCATACCCTCCCAATCAGAGAAGGATAAGTTGTGGACTGTTCAGACCAGCCATTCCTAATGAAATGAAGAGACTGGAAAAAATTGTTCACATATCACCTTAAAAGGCTCATTATTAGAGATGGGCACGACTTAGCGGTATTCCCGTTTCCGTTTCCGTTACTCGGTTCCGTTACTCTACGGAAACGGTAACGGGAATTACTCCGCCAGACTTCGAGCTCGAACTGACGAACAAACAATTTTGGTCTGATTTGTCGTGCTCATTCCTTGCATCGCGCGATCGCGCGATGCCATGCGGCACAGAAAAAAAGTTTTTAAAAGTTAAAAAAACCCGGTTCCCGGCCGAAAAGCAGGCGGAAAAATGCCTGCCGTGCCTCAGGGCACCTACCAGAGGGGTTGTTTCTGGAGGTCCCCGGCCTCCCCCCCATCCCCCGTCCTTGTGGGCTGCTCTGTGGGACTCGCTGCAGGCTCGCAGCCAGCCAGCAAAAAGCCCAGTCTCGCCGGCCACCGGCCGCCGCAATTAAAGCGCAAGCAAGCGGCACGGACGGCACAGGAAAAAACTTTTAAACTCTCCCCCCACCCATTCCCGGGCCAAAAAAGCAGGCGGAAAAATGCCTGCTTGACTAAGGGCGCAGGGCACCTACCGGAGGGGTGGTTTCTGGAGGGGGGGTCCCGCCTCCCCCCCGTCCTGGGCAGCCGGACTCACGAGTCGCCATCGCCATGCCATGCGGTGCGGGCGGGAGATCCAAAATGGGGCGGCGAACGCAATATTGTTTTTGAAATTGTGGTCCAAAAACAGACAAGCACAACAGAAACACGCGAAAATTTATAAACTTCCAGATTTTTCACAGTAGCAGTGGGTTTTTTCTTGCAACAAAATGTCTCTCCTCTCCTCCTCTGTCCTCCATTGATTTTTTTTTTTACACCTGCGCAATGATGGGCTGGCCGAGTTGCCAGCCATGTGGGAGTGGACGACCATGCAAATTTTTGGAGCCATCCCACCAATCGCATGGCCACTTGGCCATGGAGACTTCTGGGATGTACCAAAAAGCCCCCTAAAACCTGCCCTAGCCCCCCTAACCCTAACCCTAACCCTTGACTCCGTACCCATACGTCACAGACTGTCTTCTTAGTGGGTCAGAGAGGCACCCAGAGGTGCAACCCACTAGCTCACCGTAACCTTACCCGTCACTAGCCTAACCCTAGCCCTTGCACTAACCCACCTTAAAGCCAGATTTACTTGCTTGCATTGCACTACACGCAGCAAGTACAATTCCCTTCTGTGTGAGACATGGTGGTGCGAGAGCCTTAGTTAGGCATCTCACTATGGCTCTGGGTTCAGTGCCATCCACTAGTCTTCACAGTCACTGTCTGCACATTCTGTTATGCAATATCCATATGGCTATTGCATAGCATTTTGCAGCAGCAGCAGGTGAGGAGGGGAGACCCCCATGTTGAGGGGTCTCTTGGAGCCTGCTTCCCCTTCCTAGTGGGTGAGGATAGGAGGCACCCACGGGTGCCTCCAGGAGCCCACTTTCCCTTATAGCGGGCCAGAGGAGGCACCCACCCCAGAGAGGTGCCTCCAGGAGCCCGCTCCCCCCCCAAAACCAGTACTAACGGAAACGAAAAAACGAAAAAACGAACCGACTAATTTTTGCAAATTTACACGAAAAACGGAGACGACCCGAAACGGGACCAGCCCGACTAACGACAACTCGAAAAAAATTTTTTTCAAGTCGTGCCCATCTCTACTCATTATGCAACTTGTGTAATCTTGATCCAGTCTATATTTATTTCATATTATGTTTTTGGCTGTGGCCAAAAAAAGGCTGAGGAAAGCTGGTCTAGGCCCCTCTGCCAAGGAGGAGAAGATGGATGCAGCTCTCTAGAAAGTAGTGACAGGTTGATTGCTCTTGAGAGCAGTTCGGTTTCTGGCAGGACAAGTGGAGGAGCTGCAAATTTGCCTTCCTCAGTGCTTTGTTGCCTGGCTCACTTGGGCTAAAGTTAGCCCTGTTTCACACAGAATTGTATCAAACAGCACCATGGGAGCTGCAAATTCTATATTATATCTTTGTTGCACAAGGAGCAGATATTTTGACTTCTATACTGCTGAAACTCAGCAAACAGTCAATAATATTCTTAAAAGCCTTATTATGGTTATTTATATTTATTACAGTTAAGAACCCTTCTGAGCAAAGCTCATCTAGAACCTTTCCAAAAGCTCTAATAAAAGGACACTCAAAGCTTCAGTGTTGTCTTCAGGTGAAGTATTTCAGCATAAGCACCACAGTAAACCATCAATGGACAAATCATTTCCAGCAATTTCATTAAATGTATGGATTTTGCTATTGCCCAAAAGCCTTTTAAATAATTCTGGATACTTCTCATTGTAAGAAGAAAAATACCACCATTGTGACCTCACTGGACAGGCTGTCTTCCCTTCCCTCCTCTACTAACATCTCTGGGGAGAGGATACCAGAAGATGACCTAGATAAAAGAAAAAATTCCTAGAAGAGGAGGGGTCAACTCATCCTCTGGGAGCTAGATATATAAAATGGCCTCCAGATGAGGAAAAGCAAGACCAGGAGAAAGAAGGAGACAGGACGGAAGTAGAGCAAATGAGAGAATGCTCTGTTGATGTGATGGTGGAGGAGGTTCAAGATGAGGGGGTATGGGAAAATGCCTTAGAGAAACCCAGGCTTCCAAGTAGAAGAAGAATCTAATTGTTCTCCATGCAGAAAATGTGGTCAGCCGGTTGGAGTCTTCTATGTGTGGAAATATTATGAAGTTTACATTAGCCACTCTTTTACCTGGAGGTCAGTGGATCCCAACCGAGAGGATATCCAAAGTAGTGAATAAACACCCTTGGCAATGACATGAAGTTGTCCCACGTTCACCCAGTCCTAGCCCCTGACCATGGCAAGTGAAAGGCCAAAACAAGAATAGCGGACCCCACCGCCAAGTGGGACAAATGCTAAGAAAAAGAAGAAGGCATTAACCACTCTTTTGGAGCACCTTCTCACTGGTGATATGGCCGAAATATCAGATATGCAGAATTTGGTGGAGGCACCTCTGTTGGAAGAGGTCAGGCCTCTTGTTGATACTTGTTGATGCCTTACAAGTTTCACTTGTTTAAATGGCTATTTTTGTGTTTGTGAGGTCAGGTGGACAGAGAGTGGGTGGATTAGTGGATTAATAGCAATGACATGATCATCCTGTATGCAGGGCATAGAGTGTGACTTGAGGATGAGCTTGGCCTCGTTCTGCGTGAACAGGCAACATTGGGTGGGAACTGGTCAGCAATTGAATAATTGCAGCTCATTTCAGCCATGGACCCAACAAAAGGACTATTATACAAACTTATGTGCCAATGGATAATGCAGGTGGTGCAGTGAAAGATGAATTTTACAAGTAACTCCAGAAGGCCTTCGATAGCATTCCAAATCACAACCTGAAAATTCTTATCAAGGACTTTATGGCCTAACTAGGCAGCAATCAATGCAGGTTAGAAAATGTGATTGGAGCGTCTTCAACTTGCTTTCATGATAATAGTGAGAGACTGCAGTTTTTCTGTGAACATAATGGGCTGTGTATGAGTAACACATACTTTCAACATTTACTGTACATATTCTCAAGGCAACCTGGCAGTCACCAGATGGACATATGTTCAACAACATCAATTTTATCTGCATTAGCTGGAAGTGGAAGTGGAGGTCAAGACTTTGGGATTCAAGGGCTTATACAGGGCCAAACAGTGGACCAGCCTATCTAGTCAGGGTGGAGATTAAGTTAAAACTTTGAATGCCCAAAAAGTCCACATCAAAAAAAACCATTTGCAATGGGAAAAGTTCAAGAACTCCACATTTGCTGACTCCCATGTTTTGTAAATATGCAATCACTTCTTGAGAACTCAGCAGGTGTGGAAGGCCTTTGGAACAATCTTGAGGGAAGTGAAGAAAATTATTCCCAAAGAAGCTCTTTATGTTGCATGCAAAAACTCTTTTGCTTTAATGACATATGTGTTCCGCATTTAAATAAATCCTGTGGCTGTTAAAGCCTCTATGGTTTCTCCTATGGAATTAGGGATGAAGCAAGGAACTGCCACCATAGCTGTCATGGCTGGCAGGGCTGACGTTCACATATCCCCTGGAGGATCGGGTGAAGTTGGAATTTATGCATCCTTCATATGTTGCCTTTATGAGGTTTTGGCTGGGAGGGATCTTTCTGGGGTGACTGTCAATCAGTTCAGCAGCAACCAGTTGTCCCCCCTCTGACTCAGATTTTGAAGAGACTTGTGCCTTCCTACTTAAATCTTAGAATTATAGAATCATAAGAGTTGGAAGAGACCTCAAGGGCCATCCAGTTCAACCCCCTGGCATGCAGGAATCCTCATCACAGGACTCCCGACAGATGGCCATCCAGCCTCTGATTAAAAACCTCCAAAGAAGGAGACTCCACCACCCTCCGTGGCAGCATATTCCATTGCCAAACAGCTCTAACTGTCATGAAATTCTTCCTAATGTTTACATTGAATCTCTTTTCTTGTACTTTGAGACCATTTCCCTGTGTCCTAGTCTCTGAAGTCATGGAAAACAAACTAGTCCCTTCTTCAATGTGACATCCATTCAAATATTTAAACATTTCTATTATATCCCCTCTCAGTCTTCTTTTTGTAAGGCTAAACATTCCCAGCTGCCTAAGCCGCCCTTCAGAAGACATTTCTTCCAGACCCTCAATCATCTTGGTTGCCCTCCTCTGGACAAGA
Source organism: Phrynocephalus guinanensis (assembly GCA_037367245.1). Lineage (NCBI taxonomy): Eukaryota > Metazoa > Chordata > Lepidosauria > Squamata > Agamidae > Phrynocephalus > Phrynocephalus guinanensis. Next base: position 52,231,561 of record CM074741.1, on the reverse strand, counting down.
TTGTCAACATACTTTTTAAACTGAGGTGCACAGAACTGGACACAGTACACCAGATGGAGTCTGACCAGAGCAGAATAGAGTGGTACTATCACTTCCCTTGATCTAGACACTATGCTTCTGTCAATGCAACCAAGAATCGTGTTGGCTTTCTTGGCTGCCACATCACACTGCTGATTCATGCTCAATTTGTGGTCCACCAAGACTCCCAGATCCCTTTCACAGGTACTATTTTACAGCCAGGTGTCTACCATCCTATATCTCTGCAATTCATATTTTTAACGTAGATGCACCACTATGCATTTCCCTCTGTTGAAGCCCATTCCATTAGCTTTGGCCCAGGACTCTAATTTGTCAAGGTCCCTTATTCTTTCTCTTACTCAAGCCTGTGAGTGAGTTATACAGACAGTAAGTGCCAGTTGATGCAAACTAAGCAATACAGAGTGGTCTACTGTTGGGAGACTTGAAGCCAATTCTGCCCTATATGTTCGTGAACTTTTTCTGCTGAATAATATTGCTAGAGTTTTTAAAATCCATAAATATCCACATAAAGAAGCTAAAGAAGACTGGAGGAGACGGTTACTTTAGAGACAGCTTTAAGTATTATACTAGTCCATGAGGGGCGGTTTGCCAGTGTAGTCTAGTAGACAGAGTGACAGATTACAACTCTAGAGAACAAAGGTGGAGTACCCACTTGGCCATGGAAAGTCATTGGGGGCCTGGGATGGAGAACAGCACTCCTTAAATAGCTTACGTAAAAAAGCTTTATTAGGTCCACTATAGGTTGACTCAGATTTGACAGCACAGAACACACATGCACGTATGCACACACGTGCACACATACAAGGGCTTGTAGGATAACCATATAGGATCTCTGTCACTGCCTCTTCCCATCATCTACTTCCTTGTTCCAATCTTCTGCTAAAAAAGGCTGGACATCAGTACATCTATGCTGACTTTGGTCAGAATTTTTAGGAGAGGTTCTACCTTTCTCGAGGGTTTCAACTGCCAATCTACTTCTGCTTCAGTGCTTTCTTTTGCTACATCAAACTGACTGCATGTATATTTGTTCATATTTCAGCATTTTAACCCCCAAAATGCTAAAGCAAAATTTCATGATTGTATGTCAGGTTTTTATTGCGGTATAAAACCATAAAAGTCATTAAAAGTCATTAAAACATGATTGCAAAATTGTAGAGTTACAAAAACAGTGTAGATATAACAATATACATAGAAATATTAAAACGAAAAAAGAAACTAAACCAGTAAAAGAAAATAGATAATTTTCTAGTTAAAACTAGCCCGCCTTCTTAGAATGGAATTTAATCAGGTATAAGCAGAATTTGGCTATTTGTTCGGTAATAAAAGAGTTTTCATCGCTTAAAAGTCTTTCCAGGCCCATCTCGTTTGGGTCTACTGTAAGTCTATCTAAGCATGGGTGAATGAATCTCTCTCTATAAAGATTGTGAAGAGGACAACAAAAAAACATATGTACCATAGATTCCACCTCCCTTTGGGAGCACATGCAGCGTCTATCTTCATAGGGAATTTTCTTATATTTCCCTTCTAAAACCATTGAAGGAATAACTGAACAGCGGGCTAAAGTGAAGGCTCTCCGATAAGCAGGCTCTTCCAGTTGTAAGAGATAGTTGGCCATTCTCATAACATATCTGGTCTCCATAGGAGCCCTAAACAAAGGGGATTCTGCTATATCTCATTGGCGCTCAATGTCTTGGATCCTTTGTTTAATAAGTGCTTTGGCCTGTGTACTACTCTGAACCAATAGGTCATCTATTGAGAGCCCCATAGATTCTAATTTTCTTTTTAAAGTTTGTATCCACCTAGGTTGAAAAGGGTCTTGGTTTATTAAAGGGAGAAGGCCTTTTTGGTCTGAGAAGCTCTTAAGCCACTGACAAACAGAGGCAATAAGTATTCTGGCTTCTAGTTTCATTTGACCCAGTTCTAATCGTATCAAAGCGTTGGAAACACCTGGAGGGACTTGTAAGATAGAACGGAAGAACTTGGATTGTACCTTCTCTAACACAGCCAGATCAGCCAGAGATATTCCTGTATAGGTGCCATATAGGAGCTGAGCTACGACTTTGTGTTGGTACAGCCTTAATGCTGCTGGAACAAAGAGACCTCCCTTTGTTTGGAAGAATCTCACAATAGCATTAGCAGACTGCTCAGCCTTCTCAGCTCTCCAATTACAGTGTGCATTGTTAGCCCCAGATTCTTGCGCGATCACCCCCAGATAGGTGAATTTATGCACTTGCTCAACTTTCTTCCCTTTTATTATCCAAGATCTTATTTTTGGCCGTCTGCCGAAGGCCATCACTTTTGTTTTATCACAATTAATAGTCAAGTGTTCTTTATCACAGTAGGCTGTGAAGCTATCCAAGGCCCTTTGGAGACCTACTGGAGACCTTGATAGAATAACAGTATCATCAGCATAAATCAGTATTGGGAGGTGCCGTGAAGCAAGCTTTGGTGGGTGAAATTTTAAGTCACTCATATGCTTCACCATATTGCTTATATAATAGATGAACAATGTGGGGGCCAACAGGCAGCCTTGCCTGACTCCCTTGGAGGTTTTGATAGAATTTGTTAGTAAGCCTTGTGGGTTACATCTTACTTTAAGGTATGTTTCCTGATGGAGGGCTTGGATAAGGTAAAGAAGTCTTTTGTCAATGCTAGAAGAGCCTAGTTTTTCCCATAACCTCTGCCTTGAGATAGAGTCAAAGGCGGCCTTCAGATCTATAAATGCAGCATATAGGGAGATTGGGCATTTAGAGGCATATTTTTCAATTAATTGTTGGAGTATCAGACAGTGCTCCATTGTCGCTCTTCCTCCTCTAAAGCCTGCTTGTTCTAATGGAATGCATTCTTCTTGCTCAAGCCATAATTCTAGTTTTTCTAAGAGATGTCTTGTGTATAGCTTACTAATGATGTTTAGCAGGCTGATGGGTCTATAGTTTGCTGGGTCTTTCTTATCACCTTTCTTATAAATTGGAACCACAATAGCCATCCCCCATTGCTTGGGAATCCAGCCAGATTGGTCTATAAATGTGAATAATTCTGCTAGATAATGTGCCCACCAATCAACATTTTCTTTGAGGACTTTGGGTGGAATTCCATCCGATCCTGGAGCCTTTCCTATTTTTAGACGGCCAATATGGTCTTTTATCTCTCTTGGGCTGACTGGGGACCATATAGGCAGATTCCTTAGGTCTCCTATAGGAGTGCCTTGCACAGAATCATCATAGAGATTTTGAAAAAAGTGGCCCATTTATTTGCTGGAACATGCATATCTAGTGGCAATGAATTCTTCGCCCTTCCAGCATTAATAAGTTTCCAAAACTGAGCTGAGCTCTTTTGTTTGGCTGACTGGATTAGCTCCTCCCATAAGTTCCTTACATGCTCTTTTTTCTTCCTCTGAATGGTGGTTTTATATAATTTCTTTTGAGTTAGCAGCTGAAGATGTATTTCAGGTCTTTCCTCCTGACCTTTGTTCAGGGACAGATGGTACAGGGTGTTAAGCTCTTTTTTAACTTGTACACATTCATGGTCAAACCAAGGTTTCGTGTTCCTATAAGCAGGGTATACTTTGTTCTCTGAAGGGACAGTCAAAACGGAGTTTACTTCCTGGGTCAAAGTCTGGAAGTTTACAAGAGGGTCTTGCTCTGGACTTAAGTTACTAAAGAGCAAGAGATGATATTGCAATTTCTCTGTAGTTAGTATTTCTTTCACTTTGGTACTACTGGTGCTAGACCATTTTAACCTTTTTCCTATAAGTTCTAGCTGTGGAGTATACTGGTCCTTTGGTTGTGTTGGATTCAGAGGAAGAGACAGTTTTAGGCTTAGTGGTAGATGATCGCCTTCCAAGAATGGCAGAATTTTAAATGTTTTAATCCTAGGTAGTAAAACATTGCAGACAAGCATATAATCAATAGAACTAGCCCTCTTACCTGCCATAAAAGTATATTCACCTGGGCAGTCCCCATAGAATGCCCCATTAAGAATATGAAGCTCTCTCCTACGTGATAACTTAGCAAGGCATGCACCTGCATAGTTCGCCTTTGGGTCTTTAGATGTGCGTGTAGACAGGAGTCCATATGATTCCCCATATAGATCCTCTAAGACCAGATTATATTTCTTTGCTAGAAATATATCATTTGGTCCAACTCGGGCATTAAAATCACCTGCCAACAAGATTTCTGCTTCGGGACACCCAGCTAACAGATCTGATATATAATTATCTAAGGCTGACCAGTTTTCTTCAATAGAGGATTTCTTTGTTCTAGGTGGAAGATAGGCATTTATTATAAGAAGGCTGCCGTTCACCCAGCTCATCAGTACGGCCATTGCCAGGTGGGCTAAAGGTAGTTTCAAAACACATTTTACCTTTAAGGTAGTTGAAACAAATATAACCAGCCCATCCATTAATCTTCCCGGACCTATCCCAGCAGATGCCTCTAAGTTAAAGGAATAATAACCATTCAGAAGAGGCGTTTCTGCTGTCCATGTTTCCTGCAGAAGGATAATGTCATACACTTCCTTTACGAAAGGAACATCCATATATGAGTGGAGGCAACGTTGCCATCCAGCTACATTCCAAGAGAGAATTTCAATTGTATTATCATCTGCCCTCATATGTTGTCTCAGTGACATATTATTGTTTGAATCACTTTGGGGGAACAAAATGTGGTCATATTGAAAGGAAGCTTGGCTCATCTGATGATTTAGATCCCTCTGCTTATGAGTTGAGGGAGAGGTAAAAGGTGCTGGGGTTGAGCCAAGCTCACAATTGGAAAAAATTAAGAGTTCAGCTTTGCACATGGCTAAATTATTATCCCCAAGTCAGTCTCGCTGGAACCAGCCCCAATTATCCTTTGCATAATGTCTCTGCCACCAATAAGGAGGAGTTTCAGTAATTTGGTTGTTGAAGGTGTCCAAGCTTCTCTGAGTTTTGTTCCATTTTGTGTGTTTTTTGGTTTACTCCACACATTCTTCTTCCTTCTAGGATTTGGGACAGTGGGTCTAGGTCTGATCAAAACTGGGATAGGCTTACTCATATAGGTGTCCAGCTTTGTAGATTCTTGGGAGGCTCCTATCAATTCAGAATTCTTCCTTAATGCCGACTGTTGTTGTTGAGCCTTTTCCTGTAAGTCTTGCTCCTTTGGGTGACTACCTCCCTCTTGCATCTGGACATGGCTGGCAGGTGAAGGCATCTCTTCTACTGCTGTCCCCGACACTGGTGAGTGTCTCCCCTGTCTTTCTTTTAGCTTTAACTTCTTATGATGTGAACTGGATTTACCCTGTTTGGATCTCTTAGGACGATCTCTGGGCTCTAGCTGTTTGAATAAAGGTTTAAAGTCCATCCTCCTGTTCCCCTTGGCATAATGGTTTGCTATCTATTTTGCTTCTGCATTTCCTTTTCTCCATCGTTGACAGGGTAGCTTCTTTTGTGAGGGATCTTTCTTCTTGTCTTTTGTTCTTAGCCCACCATCATGCATCTCCACCGTTCTTTGTGTGGGACCCTTTACCTCAATGAGGGTGGAGCTGGTATAACTGGCAGCATCCCCTTCCGTGTCAACAATGGGTGGGATCAGGATAGGTGATCTGGTTTGCATAATAGTTGATGGACCAGCACACAAAAGCAGCTCTTCCATATTTAACCCTGTGATTTTGTTGATAGTTTCAGGGGATAAGTTGTAGAATTCCACTTCGTCTGTTGGAGGCAGGTGGTCAACAACATTCTCCCTTTGCCCTATACTCTGGGTTGTCAATTCAGGTGATTTTTTTGGCTTCTAGCAAGCATCCAAGCATAGTCACAATAAGCTCTTTAATGTCCTTTAGTAGATCTCTAATGTCTTCAACAGATTTCTGATTTAATGAGGGGTCATTGTCCCTAGTACAGGAGGGCGTGTCTAGGTTTGTAAATGATGCAGTGGTGTCTTTTTTGCAAATTGTTGACCACAATATTCTCAATTGGACCCACAGGGGAGTATAACGTTTCTATTGTCCTTAGTTCACCAAAATCAGCATTTAAATTATTTTCCAAGTAGCTGCAATCCAGGATTTGATAGTCCTTCATAACGCTGGTAAGTCTATTGACTGTGTTCCATACATCCCAGAAGGGGTCAGTCTGCTTTGATCCACCCTAGTTGTGGCAGGTTCCCCTCTTTTGAGATAATCAGTTATAGTGGTTTGCTTCATCTTGCTCGTTATTCTGCTGTAATCTTTAGCAGCAATCAGAGGCTTGTTCTTCCTCATAGATTGCATATGACACCTGAGCAGGTGGGAGGGAGGTGTAACAGGTCCTGAGCTACTCGCCCTGGCTTGTAGGGGAGTGAACAAATGCTCTCTACTACTGGTTTCTCTAAGGTCCGAGATAGGTGTAATGGCTATTGACATGGTCCTCTGAAGCTGAGATAATACTGGAGTAGGGAGGGAGACATCCAGAACTTTCTCCTGTTAACTGGGTGCAGAGGTTATCATTCTGACTACTTTGGTGTCTTCACAATTCTCTCCCCTCTCAGCTATCCTGCTGAAACAGCTGGCCCTAACCTAAGGGTGGAAGCCTCTGTCCTACAGAGCTTTAATTAATCACTGCCAAACAACTAATTCTATAACTCTGAGACAGTACCTTGAGCTTCCAGCTTTCTCTCTCATTCACGCAGCACTTCCCGATCTCTTCTGTGAAAGAAGCAGCTGCGGTAGTAGAAGGCTGTGGAAATTAGCAGGAGCAGGAGCAGTTGATGGAAAACCGGGTCCCAAGAGATATAACTCCTCCAGGCATTCCAATGTCCAAACACTCTTAACCTTGAGTGAGAGATAACTTCTTAGCAAGATCTTAGGTTGAAGAAAAACTAGATAAGGAAAACTGTGCAAACAGTAGATATCTTAAAAGGGAGAGACAAGCAATGCTCCAGGCTCAAAACGCTGCTAGTCACACCCAGCCGGAACCGGAAGCTGACCTGATACATGCCCATGATTGTATGTATATCTTTATTGACCTGAGTGGATAACTGTAAGCTTCCCAAACCACCCTTAAGCTGACCCAGAAATGCACAAATATCTCTGCCTTATTTTCTCTTATCTTAAGCCACTGCATATCCTTATTGAAAACTATTAGTAGAAGGCATGTCTGTTTGCATGTGGCTAGCAATGCAGTTTATTATACTCTCTAGAGCCATTTTAGTCTACAACAGTGTTGGTGAACCTATGGCACGGGTGCCAAAGGAGGTACATGGAACACTTTCTGTGGGCACCCGACATTGTCCCTTCACAGCCACCTGTATTCAGGATAAATTGCTGTATTGACACTTTGTGAAAAATTAGTGGGTTTTGAATCACAGTTTAGGCACTTGGTCTCTAAAAGGTTCACCATCACTGCTCTAGAACAATGCCATTAAAGCTAATAGCAAGTTTATGAATCTTGTGTGGAGATATGTAAAACAAATTCCAGTGTTCAATAATGTCAGGCTGATTTTTAATGTTGACTGTTACACTGAGACAATAGCCATAACACTAAACAAGAAACAAAACCATTTAATATTTGGTAATAGAAGCAGCAACAACAACAACAGGCATTACTCATTTAACAGCCAATCAGATCCATCACTATAAAGCCCAATAGCAAGTTAAATCTGCAAAATCTCCCTAATTAAGGCAATTTGATGAACTAGGTACTGTCATGGTTTAATAGCAACCTCAGTTATGAGAGAATGATATCCAAATGTCAAACAAGTCTTTGAAATTAAAGGTGAAATACTGTCTGAGAGTACTACTATGATTTTAAACAATACAGTCTTAAATGTGCTTACTCAGACATAACCCCTATTGAAGATTACTTTCAAGGAAACTATATATAAGATTATACTTACAGTACACAGTGGGAAAAAGGAAGTGGAAATGAATGGGAGAGAGAGAGAGAGAGAGAGAGAGAGAGAGGAGAGAGATGAGAGAGAGAGAGAGAGGAGAGAGAGTATTGCTCTTGGTAAAAGAAAGGAATCTACAAATCCATTTAAAATTCTTTGTTGAGGCATCTCATTATGTTGATACAGTCT
>CM074741.1:52204044-52222992 GCA_037367245.1 Phrynocephalus guinanensis | reverse complement strand
AGAAGCAGTCTAGACATAAGACTCAAAAAATTCTCCACCTCAGCTCTTGTTCAATATACAACACAGCACCAGAAGGCACAGCATAAGTGAGCACTTAGAAAGTTTGCTCTTTTTTCAGGCCACATAGTTTAATTTGTAAGTACAGTGCTGTAGTCCTATCTCATTGTCCCAATGGGAACAATGTCAGAACTAGAGATGGGCACGACCAGAAAAAATGACGTTTCGAGTTGTCATTTGTCGGGACGGGTCCGTTTCGGGTCGTTTCCGTTTGTCGCGGAAATTTTCAAAAATTTGTCATTTCCGTTTGTCGTTTGTCGTTTGTGTTGGAGTTGGGGTTGGGGTTGGGGTAAGTGGGCTCTGGGAGGCACCTCTCTGGGTGCCTCTGATGTCTGACCCACTAAGAAGGGAAGGGAAGCGTTTCGCGTAGCCGCTACATACCATATATTACATTATGTTGCTCTGCAGGCAAGAACAGGCTGGATTTCTCTTGCTGCTTATGTTTGTCTGTTTGCATTTTTCCCCATTGCACCTTGGATAGAAATACTGTAGGCTGGGGTACTCTTGCTAGTTTCTCTTGTCAATGTTTGCATTGCACTGCAGGAGAAGTGTTCTGGAGGGGTGTTGCAGCACTGCAGGACTTTAAAGTGCACTTTATAAAGAGGTCTGGGACCTCCCCCCCCCCCAGATTTTTTGCTTTTTCTCGGACCTCTGGAACAGATTAATTGGTTTCCAATCATTTCAATGGGGAACCATGTTTTGTAGAACAAATATTTTGGATAATAAATTGCTTCTGAGAATGAATTAAATTCATTATCAGAGGGATCACTGTATTGCAATTATAATGTAGTCAATGTCATACTTAGCAGAGGGGAATTACTTATATGCAACCACCTATTTTTTTACTCACCACTATGGATGGGGAAACATCTGTTTTGCTGGTCAATTGTTTTTTAAAAGAAATGCAACAACATTTTCATCTGTATGCACTGCCTAAATTCAATAGGTAGCTATGATCAACCACTTGCTGTATAAGTGTTAAAAATGAGGAACCTTTAGAAAGAACGATTACTTAAACACACAGGCATTAAAACCCAATCAAAAGACATGAGGCTCTTTAGTTTGGTTTCTCTCACATTCTTTTCTTGCTATTGTTTTCATTCAATTATCAAGTTCTTTCTATCCCAGTTATGAAGACTGGAAAATTTGTTTAAAAAGTAACAGTAGGGTTCTTTCCCCATCCCTACTAGATAATTCCAGTCTCTGGTCACTCCAGAGCACAGAGAAATTGGGTCTTTACTCTGCTTAGCATTTAACTTAGCACATCAAGCAAAGATACTAGACCTGCATCCCAAGCCTGTCGAGGGTACTTCAAATTGTGTCTATGTTTTTAATTAATTTACTTCTAGGAGTCACGATGAGTTGTTGGAACCTCCCCAGTTAGTATATCAGTTTGTTATCATCCTTCTTCTGGAAATGGGTATGCTAGATATACTGTACACCAAATACTCTAATACTATTTTTGATGGACTTTTTTCTAAGATTGATGAAACGCAGGCTTATGTTGGCCTTTAATAAGATTACTGTGCTTATCAACCTGCAGAGTAATTATGAATTAAAGCCACCCATCAGTTAGATAGAGTATGAAACTGAGTAAAGCTGAGATGACTAAATAAAGTTGCTTCTATACACATTTTGTCCGGCTCCGCGGCACGGCTGTGCCAAGCGGAAGCCGTTTTGCCTCCCCCCAGCCGGAAGCCGCGCAAGCTCACCTCTCGCAAGAGGTGAAGGAAGACGAGCCCTTATAAGGGCTTGCAGAGGTCTTTCCGGCCTCTTTCTCGTGGCGGCTTTTCCCACCCACCCACCCTCTTTTAAGCAGTAGTATGAGCTTCTCTGGTCGCTTCGGGGCCGGATAGGAATTTTTGACCCGGGGGCAAGATTGGCCGGTAGCCCCTGCGGATTTTTCGCCTATCCCATACTGCTGCGGCGTGGTGGGACTTAACATCAGGAGGAGAATTGGCCACACGGGGCGGTAGTGCGGATCACGGAAGGGCAGTTGGTGAGTCTGGTCTCAATTTCCCTGTGGGATCGCCCGGCCTCACGGTGTTCCGGACCTGAGGTCACAACGCCGGGAGGGGTGGATGAACCTGGAGGGCCCAGCGGGCAGGCAGGCACAAATGGCGAGCCTGGGTTGCCCGGCTGGGGAAAGGGGACCTGCAGCCCGGGGACACCCTGTTCTCTGACGGGGCGACCTCGGGGCTATCGACTCGCCCAATACGCTGTCAGCTGGAGGGGGTCCGGGGAGACCCCATGTAACAACTTGCACCTGCACTACAGCAGGCCCCAGGTTTGAAGTTCTGTTTAATGTTGAAATTGTTAATAAAGTGTGGCCTGGAATGGTACCCAAAACACCTGTCTCACGTGGTTATTCCGGCGTGGGGGGGGGCAAAAGCTTATAATGTTTTGTATTTATAACCAGAAATATTTGTTCTTATATTTTATGAGCTCTGGGTGATTTAAAGATGGTATCTATTAAATATTTGCATACTTTCTTTGATATACAATTGCAAACTGTTGGCAGTTGCAGGTAAATACAGTAATTTCATCTGCAAACAGATTTTTCAGCAGGATATGCCAGGAAACAGACTGGGGCATTTACAGACAACTATATTTCATGTGACAACCACTCTTAAAAATTTATTCAGTTTCAGACTGTAAAGATCTGTACTGGCATTTTGGCTTCAATGGTTCTATCAATTTACCTCAGTTAACACATCAAAATTAAACTGTCACCACAAAATGATATAAATCCTATGGCTTTTAGCTCAAATGTGATGGTGATGGGGGCAATTTTATTTCTGCCTCACACAAGTCATGTACACTTTTCTATAAGGGTGTGAAGTTCTGCACAAGATTTTGCACATGCACGCAGCTGAAAGCAGTTACAACTTTTGACTTTACCAAGCCTGATAAAGAATGGAATGTACTTATAAATATTTATGCAGATTTCAGCATTGAACACACAGAGGTCTGCATGATTTCCAGTTAAGTTAGGAAATAGCAAAAGGGCTTAGCGCACAATGCCTACCACAGCATGTTTTTTGAACACCTGAACAGGACACTAGATGAAGGGTATGTAGCAAAATGGGAAAATTTAAGGGGAGCAATCCAACTAGGGATACAGATATATGACTGGCCAATGAACTGTGCGATCTTATTCCCTTGCAAAGTACTGTATTTGAATTAGCTTATGATCTGCAATGACCTTCTGTCATATAGGTCCATAACTGCTCATTCATACAAATGAGAAATGTGGGATGCTACTGGTACTGTATCAAGTGACAAACATAGCGCCAGCTGTGAGCTACTATGTGAGACAGTCAGCTATGAGCTGACTTAAACTGTGGTTACGCAAACCACCATGGTAAGAGCCATGTCCATGTGGAATGCTAAGAGAGATTGTATCCTTTTCTGGACACTCTTATACATATAGACTGCTTGCATCCAACTAAGTTCTGCAGCTAGGAGAGGCAGGTAAACAAACCAGCAACAGTCCTTTGTGTCTGTGTGGTCAGGAATGAAGAAAGCAAACCTTATTTTAAGATGCTACTTTTTAAGATAAGTAAGTAGCCATGATAGTTTCTGAGGGGAGCCACAATACTATTTCACAGGTTGGGTCAATGCTCGGCACTATAAATGAGGTTCATCAAATGCTCTCAGGTGCTAATAATAATGCTGCATTATTACTTACTTAAAAATAGTGAACCACAATCCCCATCATTACAGTAATCACCACATCATTAGCAGACTACACTAACTGCCTTTGAATACTACTCCTACACAATAGACTAAACTAGCATTGTTACACATTTAAATAAAATGAAATAATAATTATGATAATATTCATTGCATAGGTGCTAATACTAGAATGAATATGTGAGTAAGCAAGCTGGTAAGAATTTAAATAGCCAACAGAATGGCATTTATTTTGTGTATTCTTGTGTATTTTGGCATGACCCTCTGGGGAATATATTATTCATGAAACTGAAAGATTTAATGCATCACATATTTCCACTGTTGCCATTGTAACATGAAATTAGGAAATGTATGACCTTGTTTATGTAATTTAAATAATATCAGTATCCCTTGACAAATTTAAATGGCAAGCATGAAAGTCAAATTTTAAGCTAGACTATGTTAACTACCCTAGGCAAAGTACATCATGAAAAATATTCCTCTATTGTATAAAATGGAATTTGACCAATGTTTACTTACCCTCACAGAACATTTTGCATTTTGGATTACATTTTAGATACAATTGCATAGAACAGACAATACTGCCAAAATGATACTTGGAGAAACGTTCTTTTCTTTTCTTTTTTACAACAATATGACAGAGTGGCTATCATTAAACAAATGTGGTTTGTTTAAAAATGGAAGTTTCATAGTGCCTTGGTTACAACTATATAGCCCACTCGGAACTCAAATTCAAATCTTTTTTTCATTTGTCTGTCACATTTCTCCTGATACTCTCTGGCCAAATTCTTTGCTAATATAAGCCAAATCATAAATTCTGGGTCCTTCCTTCCTGGTAAACATGAAGGAATGGCTCTGCCATGATTTTTGGAGGCAATGATGATGTGTCATGAGCTACAGCAGGAATAGACCTTTTAAAATTAAATGGTTGAGTACTCCTCCTCTCCCCTTGTCCTTCACTGGCAGCCCTAGTACCCAAGGCTTTTGTGAGAATGAATGGTGTGAGCCAAGCTGTTTACTTTGTCTGATTCACACATCCATGGATACAATTCATGCCTCATAACTTGATGACTTAACATTTGGGGCTGATGCATGTGCCAGCAAAAATTACTTCAATACTTTCCAGACCATCATCTGTAGCATATACTAGATGTATATGATCAGCAGAGCTAGACATCTGAAAAGGTTCATCTTCCAAAAGGGAGTTACCACTCTGGCTCTCTAAAAGAAACTGTTTTTATCTTGTCAGAAAATTGGTCCATTTTATTCTGCTGGCATTGGGTACAGATATATATTATCATACTCTCTCCGACAGGACAAGTCTCTTTCCCATACTTACTTGGAGATCTTGAGTATTGTGATTTGCATCTGCCTGTGATTTGCTCCTGGCCTCAGCTCAACCCTGGACTTAGGGTTCTAACTACCAACTAGAGATGGGCACGACTTGAAAAAAATTTTTTTTTCGAGTTGTCGTTAGTCGGGCCGGTTCCGTTTCGGGTCGTTTCCGTTTTTCGTGAAAATTCGCAAAAATTAGTCGGTTCGTTTTTTCGTTTTTGTTAGTACTGGTTTTTGGGGGGAGCGGGCTCCTGGAGGCACCTCTGTGGGGTGGGTGCCTCCTCTGGCCCGCTATAAAGGGAAAGTGGGCTCCTGGAGGCACCCGTGGGTGCCTCCTATCCTCACCCATTAGGAAGGGGAAGCAGGCTCCAAGAGACCCCTCAACATGGGGGTCTCCCCTCCTCACCTGCTGCTGCTGCAAAATGCTATGCAATAGCCATATGGATATTGCATAACAGTTGTGCAGACAGTGACTGTGAAGACTAGTGGATGGCACTGAACCCAGAGCCATAGTGAGATGCCTAACTAAGGCTCTCGCACCACCATGTCTCACACAGAAGGGAATTGTACTTGCGTGTAGTGCAATGCAAGTACATCTGGCTTAGGGTTAAGGTGGGTTAGAGTTAGGGCTAGGGTTAGGCTAGTGACGGGTAAGGTTACGGTGGGATAGTGGGTTGCACCTCTGGGTGCCTCTCTGACCCACTAAGAAGACAGTCTGTGACGTATGGGTACGGAGTCAAGGGTTAGGGTTAGGGTTAGGGGGCTAGGGCAGGTTTTAGGGGGCTTTTTGGCACATCCCAGAAGTCTCCATGGCCAAGTGGCCATGCGATTGGTGGGATGGCTCCAAAAATTTGCATGGTCGTCCACTCCCACATGGCTGGCCACTCGGCCAGCCCATCATTGCGCAGGTGTAAATAAAATAAAATAAAAAAAATAAAATCAATGGAGGACAGAGGAGGAGAGGAGAGACATTTTGTTGCAAGAAAAAACCCACTGCTACTGTGAAAAATCTGGCAGGTTATAAATTTTCGCATGTTTCTGTTGTGCTTGTGTGTTTTTGGACCACGATTTCAAAAACAATATTGCGTTCGCCGCCCCATTTTGGATCCCCCGCCCGCACCGCATGGCGATGGCGACTCGAGTCCGGCTGCCCAGGACGGGGGGCAGGCAGGACCCCCCCTCCAGAAACCACCCCTCCGGTAGGTGCCCTGGGCCCTTAGTCAAGCAGGCATTTTTCCGCCTGCTTTTTTGGCCCGGGAATGGGTGGGGGAGAGTTTAAAAGTTTTTTCCTGTGCCGTCCGTGCCGCTTGCTTGCGCTTTAATTGCGGCGGCCGGCGGCCGGCGAGACTGGGCTTTTTGCTGGCTGGCTGTGAGCCTGCGGCGAGTCCCACCAGAGCAGCCCAGGACGGGGGATGGGGGGGAGGCCGGGGACCTCCAGAAACAACCCCTCTGGTAGGTGCCCTGAGGCACGGCAGGCATTTTTCCGCCTGTTTTTCGGCCGGGAACCGGGTTTTTTTAACTTTTAAAAACTTTTTTTCTGTGCCGCGTGGCATCGCGTGATCGCGCGATGCAAGGAACAAGCACGACAAATCAGACCAAAATTGTTCGTTCGTCGGTTCGAGCTCGAAGTCTGGCGGAGTAATTCCCATTACCGTTTCCGTAGAGTAACGGAAACGAGTAACGGAAACGGGAATACCGCTAAGTCGTGCCCATCTCTCCTACCAACAGGCTTGCTAGCCAATGCTACACTTCAAATGTGCACTTTTGACAGGGGTGTTGGCAAGTATTTGTGTCCTAGTCCAGATTCCAAGTTCAGGTCTTTGATACCAAGTCCCAAGCCTGAATGAACTAAATCAAGTTGAAGATCCCAAAACAGTCCTCTGGTTTTCCAAAACCGAAAATCATCTTCTTCAATCTACCTCCAATAATGTGTTAACTATAATAAGAAGTATCCAGACCAAGATAAAATGGCTTCAATGTAGAGATGGTGTATTTGGCAAGCAGTAATGCAGC
This sequence comes from Phrynocephalus guinanensis, assembly GCA_037367245.1. Lineage (NCBI taxonomy): Eukaryota > Metazoa > Chordata > Lepidosauria > Squamata > Agamidae > Phrynocephalus > Phrynocephalus guinanensis. The sequence goes on along the minus strand of CM074741.1, from coordinate 52,215,891 downwards.
CCAGCAGCCCAATAGTCTTGCAACTCTAGTCTAATGATTTAAAACAGGGCTGTCCAACTTTGAACACCCCACAGTCTAGTTTAAACTGCCAAATGTCCCCGTGGTCTACTTACAGAAGTGCGCAAGTATGTGTGCCACCCGGCCACCAGTTCAAGGAAGCGAGGCTGGTCCTGGCCATGGGTTCTCGCTTCACTGGTGCTCAGAATTAGGAAGGCAGAGACGCCTATGGTGGAGCCAAGTGAGGGGGTGGGGTGTGGCGGTGGAAGGTAAGGTAAGGGAACAAATATCCAGGTGGGTGGGCCAGCCACATTTTTTTTCAGAACATGCTGCCACTGGCCGTGGATCGGGAAGCTGGCAGGGACCTGGCAGGCTACTTCTAATGGCTCCATGGGCTACCGGTTGGTCGTGGTCACCCTATTGTGCAGGCCTGATTTAAAATATATGTACAGTAGATAATATCACAACCACAAATTACTGAGAAAGTAATAGGCAGCAGGAAAAGAAGAAGCCATGGCCTTCAGTTTATGAGACCTAAGGGAGGTTTAACAAACCCAGAAAAGAATCTTACTGCTGTATCTGCTTCATGGTCCCACCCACCCATTGTATCCAAGGTTGTGCTGCAAACTGATCAGAAATTGTAGACATTCTAGTATGACCAAAAAAAGAGCAATGCCACATGCCTACATTCTTTGTTAAGTGCATACCTGAAATATAAATTGATATTTATTGATATTTATTGATAATTTTGCACTGAGAAATTCCAGGAAGAAAAAAGCTTTTAAAAAGAATAGGTTTCAGTGTCAGATTTACCACTCAGGCATCACGTCCCCAGGCCCTTGCCTCTGGCACGCTTGATAACCCCTGCTGTTCTGCAGAGCTCTCCAGAGCTGGCTGCTTCCCAAGTGCCACAGTGCAAGTAATTTTCCAGATCACTCTACACATAGTGCCTGGCCTTGCAGAGCCTTCAGGGCCAGGGCCTTAGAGCAGTGCTGCTCAGCTTAGAGTCAGGTCAGATGCCTTTTGCTGCTGCCAGGGCTCTACAGAAAGCTGTCCTGGATTCTTGAAGTAGCAATTTGCTTCCCACCTCAAATGATGGTGTAGCTTAGGCCATCTGTTGTTCTTTATCATGGTAAAATGTGTAAGGAATGATTTAAGAGCTGAAGCAAGTGGATAGTCTTCCAAAGAACTATGAGAAAAAATGCAGAACCAGCAAATAAGGAATATTTGAATAAAATGCTGTAGAATAAAAATATACTTTGAACACCCTTGTCTCTCTCTGCAGTAGGGAATGAGATAAAAGTACAGTGGTTATATCTACATACGAGTGGCTCTACTTACAAGCAATTTGACTTAAGAGCAGAAAACTGTCGTCACTTTAACTCAGGCATGTCCAAAGTCAAGCCCGGGGGGCCAAATGTGGCCCGTTTTTAAATTTTGAGCAGCCCGCGGCTTCTCCTCCCCACCAGCTTAGCCTGTCATGCATCCCCGCCAGCTGGCACCTCCCCATACTGGATGAAGACGTCAGCTTGCAGAGTTATGGTTTGCCTGCCCTCCCTGCCTCTGTCCATCCCCCCAGCCACCCACCCAGCCTACCCGCCCCCAGCTCTGTTTATGCAGCATCTTCCCCGCCTCCTTGCATGTCCTAGAGGTTTGCCCGAAGTCTGGCTCAGGGGCCAAATGCAGCTGGATGGTTGGCCCCCACACATTTTCACCTCACCAAATCTGGCCCTCCTTGCAAAAAGTTTGGACACCCCTGCTTTAACTGCTGCCTTACAAATTTCAGATGCAGTCTGCTCTACTTATAATCTATCTATCTATCTATCTATCTATCTATCTATCTATCTATCTATCTATCTATCTATCTATCTATCTATCTATCTATTTATTAGATATGGCTGCTCTACTTATGAGTTGTTCGACTTATGAGAATGCATTTGGAATGGATTCAAGTCAAAGTAGAGGTACCATTGTACTTCTGATAAAATCCCAGAAAGAAAGTTAGTTAAATGAATTATATTTCTGGACAAATAGAAGTTACTGACTTGATGTTTCCATTTTTGTGTGAATACAATGCAAATTAAAATACAGCAAAAAGAACGGGAACATGATTTTTAAACCATGGTAGTTCCTTCTACCATCACAGCCAGCTTCTCAAATGTGGATTGAATTTGGAGTTAAAGTAGGATTTTCAGTTTCCAGTATTACTTAGATGTATTTCTAGAAGTTACTCTTCCAGAGTTTTTAATTTCTGATAAAATGGAAGCACATAGATTCAAAGGGGAATAGCTTCAAGTTCCTCAGTTAAGATCCCTTTCTCATCACTGGCAATTCTCATTCTGAAACTTTTGTAGGAGAAAGAGCAAAAATGCTTCAATTACTTACAATTGTGAGGAGACCAACAGCAAACTTTAGAAAACCTGCTTCCAATAGGTTTTTTTTTTCAATAAAGCAGGGAAAAGAGAGCACTCAAAGGACTCTCTTTAAATTTGAAGGCAGGAAGCAATGAGGAGTTTGTGCTAGATAGTGCTTGTTAGTGCTTGTCAGCCAACCCAGTACAGAAAAATCATTCTTTGATGTCTTTAAATTTCATTTTTATTTATTTTATTTATATACCACTCAATTAGTGCTTGGCTCTATGCATATTTCAAGCATCACCCCTATTAATTCTTTAAAAATCACATCCATAAACAGACAATAGAATGGCTGAATCACACGGAAGCTAGATTAAGGCAAATCTCCTTCCTTTTTTTTTTTAACACAACTGGGGTTGTGGTTTGCAGGTTTCATTATGTCCCTTTCTTTCCTTCCTTCTATAATTTGAGCAATGGCACAACCCAGCTGTACAAGTAATTCATTCTCGTAACCAGCCATGCTTTAGTATTCCTGACATTTAGGATTGTGACTACCGTAGTTATTTCAGTTATCCCTTATTTGGGGGAAACAGGTGAATGGGAAGATGACATTCTGGTATATTAGATACAGTGAATTTGTGCAACAGAAGGTTTTAACCAGCACTCTATATTTCCTTAAAGAACAGATTAAAATGTTCTTTTATATGTTCTTTATGTCTCTATAGGAAAAGACTTGGGAAAAGAATTATAAACAATTTATATGAGAGAAATGACAATTGTTGTTTAACAACATTCATGCCTTAGGAAGCTAAAGAGAAGATTATTTAACCTTTTGTTGAAATCTAGGAAGAAAATCTAGGAGGAAAATCTAAGAAGCCTATATTATAAAAATTAGAATAAGATGTGTACAGGATGTGTGGCCAATCCTCTTTCTTTAAATTTAAATAATAGAGGTTTATGGGTAAAAGAAGCAAGATCTTATCATCTCCTCTTGATTTCATATGATTTTTGCATGGGATCTTCCCCGATCACCATCAAATCATCCTCCACACTGATCTACCTGAGGGCCCATCTCTTCACAGAAAGACCACAATATGTATTCTCGAAGGTTTTCACGGCCGGGATCTGATAGTGAGTTTTTTTGGGCTGTTTGGCTGTGTCCTGGAAAAACTTCCAGGACACAGCCAAACAGCTCGAAAAATTCACAACAACTATTAGATCACAAAGCAAAGCAAAGCAAAGTGTTCTGCTTATATACCGCCCCACACCACTTCAAGTGGTCTCTGGGCGGTTTACAGTTTTTTAATTACAGTATGCAGGCTACACATTGCCCCCCCCCCAGCAAGTTGGGTACTCATTTTACCGACCTCGGAAGGATGGAAGGCTGAGTCAACCATGAGCCTGCTACCTGGGGTTGAACCCCAGGTCGTGAGCGCAGTTTTAGCTGCAGTACAGGCATTTAACCACTGTGCCACAGGTCTCCACAATATCTTACTGGTACATCATCCATTCCTAGGTCCCATCTCTCTGCACACAGATTGTGATTTCCAGCCTGCTACCCTGAGTTTTGAGCTACCCACAAAATTGGGTACCTCTAGGACCCAGGGGAGCATGCCTATGTAGCATAACAAATTATTTTGTATCCTTTCATTTTGTTACTTTTTAAAAAAAGAAAAAGTTTAATAATGAAATGAAACAGCAAAGGAAATAGAATGAAACAAAATGAATTTTGTGCCCTTCTCTACTTACAAATTTCTTAAAGAAATAGAAACAGATAAAAACCACATTTAACTAAATAATAATAATAACATTAAGTTAACCCATACCAACACAAAACTGTTAAAATCAGTAAAGAGTACAGTTAAAAGCAACCCAGCAGGATACATTAAAGAGCTTCTGAATCTCTTCCTTAAGGAACAAATGTAAAAGAGACAAATAGTTTATGAGTAGAAACTGCAGTCCATATTTGAATCAAGAGTAACCACTGGATAAAATTCTAGACCAGGATTAATCAGAAACAGCATGACTGGAGACACTACCACAATTTTTAGTATACTGATAAACACAAATGGGAAAGAACCCGTCAATGGTTTTGAGAATACAAAGTTGCTGGAATAAACATGAAACCCATATGCTTTGGGAAGTGCATCAAAATAACCACCCAAAACTGATGTCCTCTGTGATATTTATACCACTCACAAACCGCTACAATCTGATCATCAAATTAAGAATACAGGATCTGTAATTAATTGTCTGATAGAGCTAAACCTCAAAGTCTACTAGCTTATGCGTTTCTCCCGGCTGTGCCTTATTCAGCTCTTTGGAAGGTGTCTGTAAGGCAGATAGAACTCTCATAATGGAGAATTATGGTTATTTATAATCTGGAAAATAATAAAATCCCATCTCTAGAGAACTGTCTGTCCACATGACCAACATCTCAGTTGCCATATTTTCATTTATTGACCAAAGAAGTCATATTCCTGTTCTTACTATTATTCTGAGATAAATTTACTTTCCTATGAGCCATTCTGTAGAGTTCAGAAGAAGTAAATACAAATGCTTATTTCATAGAATCAATAAAATAACTTGGAACTGCTGAGCAGCATACAGAGTATGAACATGCAATATAGTCAAGGGTGATCTTTTTCAACCATTGCTCATAATGATGCATATCCTTCATTTGACAAAGGCTCCCATTTGTTGGGAAGAAGAAAAGTACAAAGTCTACAAGCAAATATAAGGATAATAATTGAACCCTTAGAACTTAGACTTAGAACTTTTGTATATTACTCAAGAGGGTTCACAAAACATCTTGGACTACAAATTATGGATTCCTGTGTTACACACTGATAATTTAAGACAACACAATCTCTGCTTCCTTGCCTGTAAAGTAACTTTGAAAGGAATACTTTAGAGAGGGAAATTAGAGGGCAGAGTCATGGATCAAATGATACGAATAATGAACAAATGAAAGATGCAGCAATCTTGATTTCAAAATTGAGGCGGAACTCCTATGACAGTGACAGTGAACCTTTTAGAGACCGAGTGCCAAAATTGTGAGTCAAAACCCACTAATTATTCACAAAGTGACAATACAGCAATTTAACTTGAATACAGGTGGCTGTGAAGGGGTTATGTCGGGTGCCCACAGAAAGGGCTCCGAGTGCCACCTTTGGCACCTGTGCCATAGGTTTGCCAATACTGTCTTATGAGACAAAGGGAAAGAAACTCCCACTCTCTGGTGAGACTGGTGAGAGTGAAGAGAAAAAGAGTGAATAAATCATGGGTTTGAGAGATAGAAGAGGCAGCAGGGAAAAGGCAGGGTGGGATGGCAGGGAGAGAAGAGAAATACAGTCCCCCCCCCACCATTTTGCAGTTCAGGTACTGCGGTCCCACTACATCGCGGGATCACAGTACCTGCACCTTGGAGCTGCACGGAGGGGGGGGCGATCAGGTCACTCCGCGCAGCCACCCACGCTCCTCTGAGAAGCCTTGGACAGGCACGTAATCAGCCCCCTGCCCCCCCGCCCCACCCACCTGCTTCTGCATATTGTGGATTTTCATGCATCGCGGGTGGGGTGGGTCCCTAACCCCCGCAATCAGTGGAGGGTGACTGTAATACTAATGAAGAAGGGTGAAGAGGGTCATATTTCAGACAAAGTTGGCATGGACTGAACTGGGAACTGTGAGGGAGAAAGTGTCTCTTGTGAATGAAAAGTATCAGGATAAAGAAAGGACTAAACTGAGTACCTTTGCCAGTGTCGATGAAATATATTCAATTAGGAAAGATAAATAATTTCCATTGAGATTAGTCCTTCTTATTATTAACCAGAGGGCACCCGGGCTGCACATAAAACATTTATAAATAGAAAGCTGGCCCAGCATTGCTGACAAAGCATTCTTAACTTACAGTAGAGCAAGAGAAATGCAGTGTTCTATTAAACCAAATGCAGCATTATGTAATTGAAACTGGATCAGATACTAAAATGAAATGTCATGTAATAAAACTGGCCACCACTTAACATGATCACATCCATGGAATTTAAAGATGCAGTGACTGTCTAACCACTGACATTTTAAAACAATGCTACATCTCTCATGTCCCAGTGGGGCCACCAGCACAGATATTTGGGGCTGATGTCCAAAACTGCAGTTAGCAGAATAATGTGATGCAGGGGCTGCCTCACCCCATTTTGAAGTAATGTAGATACCAAGAAGGCAGTCCATTTATGATATACCCATGGCGAGAGCAGAAATAATTAAACACAGACTCTGTACTTTACCACCTTGAATCTACTACTGATATAATCAGATTGCCTCAATCCAGATTTTCATACTCAGATTTTCTAGATGCAGATACAAAACCCTTTTTAAAAATACAGTTTTATATGTCATTCTCTAATTGTCAATGGCGTATCATGAGTCCATTGAGAGTTCTGACAGAATCTGGCCAATACACCAACAAGCAAAGAACCACCCCAAACTGAAGTCAGCATGGTTCACTGAAAAATGGAACAGTGCATGGCAGTTTGGCTTTCTGACACATCAGGTTGGAACAAAAAAAGTATCCCGATGACAAATGCAATAGACACTTATTAAAAGAATTCCCCCATAGATGGCTTTTGTCTGCTTTAAAAAAAACACCCAACCAACTGTGCACAGCCAAAACATGATACAGTTTACAACTTGTCAAATGACTGTCATAGAATGCATACATTATAGGTTATGTTCAGGCTTCTTCATCAAAATATGACTCTGGAGGACTAAAATGCCCTATCTTGGAGCATCAGGGTTACACAAACATGTGTAATGTTCATGAACTCAGATAATTTGGTACGCTTTCCTTTTTAAATAGTCATCCAAAATGCTTTACTGCTTGAGGTAGAATGCCAAACGGCACTCTCATTCCCCACCTCCATGTTGAAAGGCTGATTAGCCTTGTGCATGTACACTAGTGTCTATATGCAGGATTTATTTATTTTCTTTATTCATTTAAATTATTGATATGCTACCTTTCTCCCTACAGGGAAGGCTCATAGAAGACTAGTACATAGAAGACAAGACTAGTAGCACCTCTCATTACAAATTGTTGTACATGCATGGAGTGATTTAGATCAAGTTCCCAGATAGGCACCCTGCCTCGTGCTGTTGTCTAGATCCAGCTCTTATACATACATGTACCACCTCTTTATTAAAACAAAATAAAACAGTTGCATGAGAAATGAAGACACGTGCAGAGATGTAGCCAGGAATTTGTAGTGCCTGGGGGCAAAGTTCATTTTTGCGCCCTTCCTGCTTCCCCCATTGAAGCCAGCCAGCAACGGGAAGCCCTGAAGGCGTGGAATGGGTGCATGTGTGCACATGTGCATGGGCGGATGGGTGGAAAGGCATGTGTGTGTGTGTGTTTGTGTGTGTGCACCTTACACCTCTCCCACCAAGGCAAGTAAGAGGAGGAGGAGGAGGGTGCCACTGTCATTGTGTTCCTGCCTACCTTGTTTCACAACTTGCCTGGTGCGTGGCAGCAGAGGCAGCAGGGGTGCCATTGCCAAGCCTTAGGGGAAAGGAGGACTGCTGGGTGGCAGGAGGGTGCATGGCTTCTTCATGCTACTCCCTCTCCAGGTACCCCCAGATTGCTGCACCTAGGGCAGATGTACACTTCTCCCCCCCCCCCCGCAGATATGCCCCTGGACATGTGGCCCCCAAGACTTCACTGGCCAGTGGGCCTGTTATTCAGTTAATGTTGATCAGGTAGGTGGTAAACATAGTTTACAAATGAAGGTAACAAAACCCATGTTCATGACAATCCGTAAAAAGCAGTAGCCAGAAAAAGAAGTTAAGATTCAAAATGAAAATGTAGAGCATGCTGAGAAATAGAAGTACCTTGGAATTTGGTTAAACAAACAAGAAAAGCATAGGTGCACAATAAAAGTAAGATCCTTCTTTAGGATCAAAAATATAATAAAAAAGAAAACCTATTATCCACTGGTTTTGAGAGTGTGCTTTGAATTATGTATTTTTGGGTCTACTTGAAGGCAGGAAAACATAAAGCAGGTTTTTTTTAAAAAAAATAGTATGTTCAAAATATTCATTTATTGAAGGATAATAAGAAATGAGAGGGTAACAGTGAAGAAGTAGTAAACTGCATGAATAAAGACTAAGGAATCCTAAAAGACAGAAAATGCAGAAAACTAGAATATTTCAGTCATGTCATGTAAAATGAAAAGGATTGATGGCCACATCTAATAAAAGAGGATGGGGAGAGAAGAAGCAGGACATGTATTGATTAAAGAGCTTTGAAGATTGTTTTGAATGTGGTGCAATGTAATCCAAAGTCAAAGCAATCAATATGGTGTCCAGCCTTTGGCAGAAGAGGAACAAGAAGAAAAACTTGTGGGTTTTAGAAACCCAGAAGGCCTTTAAAAGGACACTTCCTTGGGTAATGGAAGAAGAATTATACAAAAGGCTGTACACATTTCAGTTCACAATCTTTTTGTGACATAATAGTTGCACATTGAATTCCATGAAATGGTTTTCTGCTCCTCTGATGATATAACAAGAAACAACACTGTGCTTAGGTGAAAATCCTTTATATATTGAGTGTAACTTCTGATAGGAGAGAGATGAAAGCTTGAAACAAATAGTAGTTGAAAATATCTAAACCAGGTGACTTACACATAATCAATAATTCTCCTCCAGTTTTTCATAATTTTCTTGGCAAAGAAATGTAGAAATGTCAGACATTTACTGTGGCCAATAAATATTTAGTATTGTCTCTGTTTTCTTTCTTCTTCCAAGAAGCTAGTAATATGTTTTGTGGACATATATACCCTTGTATGGGATGTAATATTTTACCTTTAGCTTTCTGATTCAACATGACAATGATTTTGTTTCTCCTCAATCTCAATCACATCCAAATGTGTTTTGCTGGACTGAAAAATCCCATGCAGTTCCATTCATATTTGTGCACTATATTTAGCTGGGTTTGCAGCCTCGGCCAGTCAACAAATAACTTGATCTATGAAGAGTAATTCATTCCTAAATCCTATGACTCAAGTATATTCCAGAGTAAGATCCCATGATATTTATGGATGTTGATTACTTTGGGGTAGGTAGATTCTACCTGTATACTGTTCAGTCAACCCAGAGAGGGAAATTCAAGGACATAATTCACTATGAACTCTCTTTGGTATGTCTCATGGTAACATCCTATGTCTCTTAATACACATCTGAGGAGGATTATCAAACAAGATTTCCTGATGGATTGTGGCCATTTTGAATCAATATGAGATGAATGAGTCAGCATTCCCTTGTCAGAATATAGTGATATAGAGAGCCTAGCAGAGTTAGACAATTTGATTTAAAATGGAAATGCTCCAGCCATTTTTTAAATCTGACACAGTATGTCTTTCAAGATATCACATATACTGTATCTCTACAGAGATTAATATCGGCATAATGCCTTGTTTTTATAATCCTTTCATTGTACCCTATAAAAAGCTATTCCAGAAAGAAAAGAGGGTGTTTTTTCTCAATCCCGACCCCATGCATCATCACTCTCTCATCAAACATTCATAAAATATATCCAGATAATAATGTTGATCTGACATTTTATGTTGCATCAAAAGGTGTGATGTCACTTCCTCCTGCACCCTACATTTGGGAAATAATAAATTAAGTCCTAGAAATGATTAATGAAAATTAGGGTTGTCCCTTAGCTTTTAAGAACATCTTTATTAATCACATTTTAGTTAATCTTTTGAATCTGTATAACTTTGCAAAAGTAAAAAATTGTTCCAAGAGGTACCACATGTTTTTTCTTTGTTTTCATAATATGCATTGACATTACACTGTTGAAATCATCTTAAAATACATCATTTATAAAAAATCTCTTATAATTTTTTCCACTGGCAGTTTCAATAAGCATTCAAGATAATTAATTAAGTAGTTAAGCCCAAGCAGTATAAATCCAATGGACAAAAAGGACCTACTAGGACAATATATCTTAGCAAGACAGTTTTAGGTGAGAAGTCCCATTGATTCTACTGATTTATTGTCCCAACATTAAAAAAACTGTTCACATTAACCCAGTTATTCAGAAATACTTTTCAGGCAACTGAAATGTTTAAAATTGATTAAATCCAACTGATCAATCAATAAAGCATTGCAATTCTTGGCTAAAATCCCATATCACATTTACTTGAGAGGAGAGCTATGAAAATGTGTCAGTTTTGCTTTTTCCCTCATTCAGAATATTAGAACCTTTAAGCTATTTCCATCCTCTATATAAAGAGTCTACTGATTTTACAAGGGAAGCACCAGGTTGTACCTACCTGCCACATCTTGTTAAAGATTAGGTTTCTGTCACAAGAAAGAAGACAGGAACTCTAATTCAATACTTAGGTCTTTGAATATACTGGGTAGAGATGAGCACGAATAAAAAAAATGACGTTTCGTTTGTCATTTGGAGGGTCCGTTTCGGTTCGTTTCCATTTTTTGCGAAATTGTGAAAAAAATTCATTTTCGTTTTTGTTCATTTCGTTACCGTTTCATTACCATTTATTTCAATTTTTGTGATTTTTTTTTAGCATTTAAAGCAGTTCACTGTATTGCAGTAACGGAAACGAAACGCACGACAAAATTTCCGGCGTTTGTTCGTTTCGTTTCATTTTGGAGACAAAATTCGTTTGTCTTTTCATTGCGAAACGAAATGGAATGGAAATGAAAAATTGTTCGTTTTGTACCCATCTCTAATACTGGGACTTAAATTCAGTTGAATGCTCAAAGGCTTGAGCTTGAAATCTGTCAGTTTCAGTTCCTTATAGGGAGTACACTGGCCCTGGTAGCAGAGCAGGGATATTTGTACATTACTAGGACCAGCTACAGGGCCGATTTAGAAATCAAGGTAACACAGTCAGGTTTGTATACTCCTGCAAATCACTCTGTCACGGATGGGTGTGTATCACAAATAATGAAATTTGAACATAAATATTTGGCATCCATTCCTTAACAAAAGAAGAAACACAGTAGATTATTGTTAATTAAACCTCCGCTCACATAAACAGAACAAGAAAAGATGTAAAAGTAATGAGCTGACAACCTGGTGTGTATTATGTTGGGCAGAAGGAGATGGAACCACTAAAGTCCCAGTGAAAGCCAAAACTTCTGAAAACTGTAGACATTAACAACGGGAGAACTTGGATAGATCTCACCATTTTGCATGGAGGGAGGCATGGTAATGGAAAAGTGTACATTGCTTATTTGGCTGGCTGTGTTCCAATATTTTCTTCCTCGCTTTTTAGGCATCTATATGGAGTCTTCAGTGCATTTTGATTTGGTCTTCTGGTCATGTGATAATAACAAATAACTTTCTTGCGGGATATAATCCGCTATGAACTCTCTTATACAATACCAACTGACTGACTGACTGATTTCATTTACAGAAACCAGAGTCCTCCACATGGTGGGGCCTCCTATGCACACTTACTCTCACATTGTT